>JAYMSF010002585.1:0-10108 GCA_036897335.1 Silene vulgaris
TTTTATGTATTAATATTTCTTCAAGTCGAAAAAATAAAATGGAATAAAATATATTGACATTTTTTTTATAACAAGGATATTAAAGTGTACAGACCATTAAGGTGATACCCGCTAAACACAACCAGGATTTGTACCTTAGTCTTGTATGAGACGGTCTATGTATTCCTCATTTAATGCAAGGACTACTGGACTGGTCTCACAAGTAAGGCCGGAAAAATAAGTCTTTGTGGAAGGCGGGTTTACCTCTAGGGTTTGCCTCATCGACCACCAGACAGTTCGATAGCGTCCAGATTATGAATAGAATCGTCACCCCAGTCGAATCTTCTCTGCAGTCTTTCATATTCTTGTCGGCGAGTGACTTCGACATGCTGCCATTCCTCCCATCTTTCGGCGAGACCCTCACCCTCAAGCATCCGCACCACCTCGGACATTGTTGGACGGTCTTCTGGTGAGGCTTGAGTGCATAATAACGCAACTTTGATCATCATCTCCACCTCCTGAATATCATAGTTTTTACACAAATTCTTATCGACTATGGCGTCTAATTTCTTCTCTCTTTCCAGCTTCTTCACCTGTTTCCAGTTAAGTCGAAATTTAGAGACAAGAAGCTGCAGTATTATTCAAGGACTAAAAACATATTTCCCCCAACCCGAATTTTCAGAGGGTTCGCAACATTTTCCCTTTTGGGACATCCAAATTGGTTCTCGAGATTTCACTTTGTTGAATAAAAGCTTCGTTGAAATTTATTGCAACTTGGGCAATCAAATCGAGATAAAAGCTTCGTTGAAATAAACCGTCTAATTAACTGATAGAATCCATTTATTGTGGATTCATCTGTAGCTTTTAAAGAAAAGAGAAATTACTTTAACTGCCAGCAATAAGGTAGTACCAAAAGAGAATAATGTGATTGTATCTTACATGATCAAGCAAGAGCACGTCGTCTTCTTCTTCCAAACGTGAAAAATCAATAGCCCTTTGGCCTGTCACGAGCTCAAGAAGCGTAATACCATAGCCAAAAACATCTGTCCTCTCAGATGACTTTCCAGTGGACAAGTACTCAGGAGCTATGTGTCCCATGGTCCCACGTACTTGTGTCGTCACATTTGTCTTTTGCACATCTACCATTTTTGCTAAGCCAAAATCACCCACTACTGCTTCAAAATCTTCATCTAGTAAGACATTAGCTGCCTTAACATCACGATGGATGATCTTTGGGTTGCAATGTTCGTGAAGATACTCTAATCCACGTGCTGTTCCCAAGGATATTCTTTTTCTTGTCGACCAATCCAAAACAGCCTCCCCCGGTTTCAACTCTGCAGAAGAATTATGACGGGGAAAATGATGAAAACTCGGGAGGCATCACTTTTCTTTGAAGACTTCGCTAAATTAGGGGCGGGACTGATGTATGACGCATTTAGTAAGATTCTGAACGATTGTTAGCTTTATTTATGTCCCAAACATATTTCTGTTCGCTTACAAAAACAAAATATTTCAAATTTCTAGTTAAACTTCTTTTTGAGGACATGTACACAAATCCCATGAGAACACTATCAGATTCATAAAATGAACAAGAAACATCATATACAATCCAGAAGAAAAGGATGTACCCCTGAGACGGTAAGCAACGCTTAGGTTCTTCATAAATGGGTATACCAAAAGTCGTTCAGTTGGAGTAGTACAAAACCCAATTAGCCGTAGTAGATTCCTATGTACAGCAACGCTAATCATCTCAACCTCACGTTGGAAAGCTGCATCCCCTCCCGGGCTTTCATAATCAGTTAATCGTTTCACTGCTACCTTTGTACCATCACCAAGCAATCCTTTATAAACCTTGCCAAAACCACCTTGACCAAGAACGTTTTTCTCATTAAAGTTGTCTGTTGCTATCTGCAATTCCCTGTATGCAAATCGCTTAAGCTGCCCAAATGCAATTCTACGATCAACTTCACCTGTAAAAGTACGTGGAAAAAAATAAGGTTAAAGGCAAATAAGAGGTGTACATAAACAGTTAATATATACGGAGTATTTATCATTCATCCACATGAAGTTGCAAGCATTCATGAGCTTCAGCTTTGTCAAACTCCAAAGCATCTTTCTGCCTTGAAAGAAACAATATTCACAATACAACACAGCAATTATTGAGGGGTCAGCTCATAATAACATCGCTGAAAAAGGGCAGTACACATGACCCGGTATCGAAATCCGTCAGCATAAAAACTACCCTCACGAGTCATGACACCCCAAAAAAATAGTGTTAATTTACCACAATTTAGTTCCTTATTCTGATCTTAGCCTTAATAGAGTTATATCATTGTGATAGCCATCCAAACGAAAATACATTTGTCAATTAAAACTCAAAACCAGCCTGTTCTGACATAATAGCTACAGATAAGTCAGCAATTGCTCTATTGAAACCGTAAGAGAAGTGGAAGCTATAAAGGTAAAGAGCGAACCACTGACCTGCAACATCAACATAAACTTCATGCTTGAAACCCTTATATCTACTCTTGCACACACATAACAAGAGGAATCCAATAAGTAATATTCCAACAAGCCCTCCAATTACTCCCACAATAACTCCAACTTTTGATTTGTTCGAAGAACCTGACATAGTGCGGCACAAAGTTATTAAACCAAGTCTCAACTGCAACTCTGCAATCTAAAAATTGAGATATTTAAAGATGGAAAGCCACCAAAGTATAGACTCCTACCTGTTTCACTATTATCAGATGCACACAAATGATGAAGATCGCCACCACAGCTCAACTTATTACCGGTGAAACTGCAACCAAACAACCATAAATGAAGGTCGCTTCCATCAATCACTTTTTTTTTACCATCACACTCAGAGGTTTAGTACTAAAAGCGTGACAACATGGACAAGATTAGCTCTAAATTGAAGTTCATCATACTTGTATTTTGGAATCTGAAAGAGCTGTTCAGGAACTTTTCCACTGAGTTGATTTGAAAAGAGCTGGCTGCCACCCAAAGCATAATTCATGAGACACGGGAGTAGCAACTTAAAAGTTCTGGCAGTATCTCTATCTTAAAAATTTCTCACTGAAATAAAAAGGTTGAAGAAAACACAGATAACAAAGTACGACATTTTTTTTATGTTCACTTACAGGCTAATTAAGCTATTCAGTGCAGATAGTGACTCCGGGATAGTCCCAGTGAGATCGTTATTGTTCAAAATTCTGCATAACAAAAAATTAAAAAAAAATTGGTATCAATTAAAGTTAATCAAACAGAAGTAACCATGATTCAGTAAAATATAGCAGAAATTGTATCACTTACAAATATTTAAGATTTTTAAGATTACCAAGGGAGGATGGTATTTCACCAGTCAAACGGTTACGCTCTAAATCCAAGTTTGTTAGACTGGTCAAATTTCCAAACTCTTTAGGAATTTGGCCAGTAATGGCATTCCCTTCCAGAGACCTACACAGCCAATGCAATTCATATTATCAACCAAACCAGCTAGGTTTCGCTAGGGTTAAGGGAGTCACTCAATCTCCCTACGATTCACATGTATCAATTCGTGGATTGTTTGTGTAGCAGTTCTACAAAATTTGTGTTGAATACTCCCCTAAAGTCGCAAATTAGTAGGTGGTACAGATAATGAAAAAACAGGAAGAACAGAGAAAAAAGGTTTGATATGGAGCCAAAATGAAGAAAGAAGACGTGAAAAAATGGGCAGATTACAGAGACAATTTTTTTTTTTTTTGCATTATTCCATCATATTCCATAGTCAGAGAGTAGTTAGACTTCGCCTCCGTTGGAAATGATATAAAAACATTATTTCTACCAAAAATAAAACCTTTTCAAATTGAAAGTATTGCCAATCAAATAACCCATATACTCCGTAGATTAGAAGCAACAATACTACAATATAAACAGAAGTTCCGCCTAATAGTATGAGTCCAAGCCTCCCAAAGTATGTATGGCACCTTGATTTGGAACTTGGAAGCCATGGAGAATAGAAGGTACGCCCTCACATAATAGTCATTACGCATTATAGAACATACCATAAACCAACTATTATTTGGTGGAATGCATGGTTTTACAGAAATGACATTATCTTTAATAATGTTCATTTTAATACCAGCAAACTTATTATATTATGCACAAATCTAAAGGAACAGCCACAAGGTCAAAATAACCAGAGTTGTTTGAATTTCGACTAATTTCTATACTATCATGAAAAATAAGTGGAAAACCACATGCAAGATAAGATCTCGATAGGGCCAGATGTTGCCAAAAAAATTGGACACTGTACCAGAACAACCCCTTTGTTGATGCGATTGCATAACATGAACGCCTAGCAAATTCATGAAAAGTAAACTTACAGAGATGTTAGGGTTGTAAGGGCGCCAATTTCAGGAGACAAAGTTCCAGGAAATCCCATCGATGACAATGTCCTGTGACCAAACTAAAATTAGACAGCAATATCAACTAATAATTCACACGCTTTTAAGAACTTCTCCGCACCATAGGAGAGCATGAATAAGCTAAAGTTCAACTGAAAAGAAAACTACAGCGTTACTTACAGAGAATACACCAAACCAGAGCTGCACATGACATTTGACCAAGTGCATGGACTCACTAGATTGGGGTTCCAGTCAGCCAGCTGACTTGATGAACCATTTAAAGAAAGTTTCAACGCATAAAGTGCCTTTCCTGATGACAAGAGAAACATCAGAAAGTTCATAATTCCTATACATGATTGTGAAAAAGGCGTATAGATTATCTTGTAGTCATGGATGATAAGGAGACAAAAAATACGGGACTAAAATATATGACTCCTGTCAAATTGGTGGCAATCTATGGAGTATGGAGTATGCCAGTGCAGGTACCTTCTCCTTTGGGGGAGGGGGAAAGATGAGAACTGAAAAACCCCCCACACAACCACGAAAATGAGAGGTAACCTCAAAAATATAAGCACCACTAGATTGTAGGTTTGCATACGTTGCCCAATCAAACAAACCGTCACTTATCAATACCTTGAAAGTCCGCCATATTACAAGGAAGCAAACACAGAAAGGCTAGAACAACAAAAGGGAGTTGTAGCTCCATCGGCAATACCATCCTCACCGGTTCCAATTACCAACTCACGGAAGTCAACAAAAAAAAGCAACACATCTGCACAAGGGAAAGAAATAGAATAGAATTCAATTATCAGTTTCAGATAGCATAACTGACACATTGAATGAAAAAAAAAGTCAGTCAAATTAGATTTATAAGTCATATGTTAGCTAGTATAGTCGAAAAAATCACTGACAGTAGTACTCAGGACCACGCTTTGAAACTCGTTAACAGTACTCAGGACCACGCTTTGAAACTCGTTGACGCAAAATTGCCCTTCAGCTCCCTGTACGCCAAAAATAAAAATGTACAAAAAAACCGAGAATTGAAGGCAATTCGTCAAAAACACTTTGATTAGAACATCCTTCAAATTCTAACTCGATATTGCCGATTTGAACTCTTAAAAACTATCTACTAGAAATTATTCTGAAATTCCCTCGACGATTTTTAAATCCCCAATATTCAACAACCTCAGGATCATCAATGCTTTATTCTTCACCCACCACCACTAGACTTTGGTGGTTACAGTCTTCTACCTAATTATTGGGTTCCCCATCAATTACCAAACTTAGGATGAACTCACAATTTAAGAAAGATTGCATCTTTTAACTAAATTACAAGATCATATCATTCAATTACTAAATTCCAACACAGTTTTTATCAAATCCAACTATTTTAGGGAAAAAAGTTGCAATCTTTTTCAGATTACTAAACTCAGACATAATCCCACTTCACACTTCACTAATCACATCAATTCAAAATCAATCAAACAGTCATTAAAATCACCACACCATTAAATTCCAACAAATTACCACAAAAAAACCCATTATTCCAATTCAAAACATTCATACTTCTAGGCACTTCACTCTTGTCCCGTAAGACGGATACTTTCGTCTTAAACAAGAATTTGTGTACTTACAGAAAACAATCAATACCCATTAAATAAAGATCTTGAAACATATTAATTAAGTCATGGAACAATAATTAGTCACATAATTAAACATGATGGTCACAAGCTAGTAACGTCTCACAACCCCTTTCCTTTTTAACATTATTTAAATCGGTTGTGAGTCGTTACAAGCTTGTGACCGTCACTAAAAAAACAAAGGAGTGAAGAAGTTGACAACCTGGTACAGAAGGTATGAACAGAAGAATTGAATTAGGATAGAGAAACAAGGTTGATATGAGTTTGACCAAAGTAAAAGATTTGGAAAGACAAAGGTTTGTGGTTACTTTGGTGACAGTTGAAACTGTTCTCCTTGTTTGATGCTTTATTGTCTGGTACACTGAATTTTGTTACTCAAAAATGGGATTTGAGTACAGAAAATAGTGCATTTTAAGTGATTTAACATAACACAATACAATAATTTTGCTCCCCAAATTCCCTTTCTCTTTACTAAAAGTGGTCTTCTAATGTGTGCTACCTAAGTGGCTAAGTGTGTAACTTAATCTATAGTATGAGTAGATTACAAGATTTAATTAGTGGTCGTCTAATACTTTAATCTGAATTTGATTACAGTTGGAGTCTTAAAAGTATTCCAATTTATTTGTTTTTTTGGACGGTAAGGTCAACCGGTCAAGTGTGTGAATCGTGATGTGAGGTGGGATTGTTATTGGCTCTTGTAAAACGGTTTTACACAAATAGGGTGTGTAACAGTTGCAACACCATCAATAAATGATAATCGAATGATTCATAATACACAAATCCTCATTTGTAAATGCATTATTCTGTCACAAGGAGTAAGTAAAAGAGCAATTGGGAATGGGGGTCGTGACTTGTGAGAAGTCACACGTAAGACTGTCTGTTCATAATAAACCATTTTAAGTATGTTTGTATAATATTGTCTCATATAACTATTTGTGTTTTCTAAATGTTCAAAATAAGAAAAAAAAATAGTTCTCAAGAGAAGTTAAATTAAAGCAATTTATATAGACAATGAATCCACGTAAAAATAAAAGTACACTCAGCTCAAAACAAAATGAACATTAAGAAATGCTCTCATTTTATGGAGAAGTATAAGAGAACAACTCTAAAGAAATTAAAACTTTTCAGTTTTTTAAATTTAGAAGACTAATGATTAATGAATATCAATAATTAATTCTTGAAATTGGTAAATTGGTAAATTGAAATTGTACAAAAATATCAATAATTAATAGATCCATCCTAAAATCCAGTTGCAAAAAGCAGCAGTCTGAACTCGAGACCTAAAAAATCACGCATAAAAAAAAGACTGAAAAAATCCGACCTACCGGATTCGAACCAGTGACCTAAGGATGTCTGACAGGTTATTCCTACTACAGTCCTCCGCTCTACCAACTGAGCTAAGGTCGGATGTTGATCCTTTCTTGCTTTATATTTTTATTATTTAATGTAAGTATGTAACATATTGAGCCTCCTTGCCGACACTTTTACTCCGTGTGGTATTTTCAAGTTCTGAGTTTACGCATGTATTTCAGTATTTGTAATTTTTGTATGCAACTCCCTCCCTACTTTAATTTTTTTTTCAATTTAATTTTTAAAACATATATTGTATATTTTTTTTTTTAAGGAACGCCCAAAGGCATTAATGCATTAATGATAAATCTAACAAAACAGCATTGTTCGCAATCGAAAAATTTGATCAAAGATGAATTAGAGAAATTTAAAAGTTAATGTATGACAAAAATATATATTTATATTCACAAATATAAGAGAAAATACAATTAAAGCAACCTTCTTATAAACTGAGCAAATGAAATAGAAACAAAAAAAAGAGGTATCGAAACGGGAGTGAGTATAATGTTTATAGAATAGCTAAAGTCAATAAGTATCTTCATAATAATGAGAATGATCTCGTACGCAAGAATTTATATTATCCAAACAATTAGTCTCTTGTAAGTTGTAACATCGTTTTATGCTAATATTGTACTCGTATGTAATACAACTTACACAAGAATTTATGTTGTACAAACAAGTAAAAGAGGGAGAGTATCAATCAATTGTCTATGAGAATAATACTCCGCATAATGGTAAGAAAAACTATGCATCTTTTAAACTGGCCTACTATCCAAAAATCGACATGGCCGGAGATGTTCAATTGAATGACACAGTGAACCATCAACAACATTTCAAGGGCACAGTTAATGGCTGCACCAACAACAAAACTATGCTCTCTGTAATATACTCCGTAACTATAATCTTATATGCTTTCAAATATTACATTATACAATATAAATATATTGTTACTTTTCCTCTTATCCCAAAACTCTTTTCCTCGGTAAAACTTTGATGTCTATCACTCTCCCTGGATGCCTTGACAAGCAGCCATTTTCTTTGACGCCGGGGTACATATCGTGATTTCTATACAGTGGTCTCGGAGCAGAATTGGTACACTGGTGGTTCTGTATGTTGTCAAACTACATCATATGCTTAAGCTTACTATCCTCCAAGAAAGTCTTCTGGCATACCAGTATCTTTTCATCGTTGTTTGCCTCGATATCTATAATTAATCCGTGCATCCCATCTGAGTCTTGTTGCAAGCGCCCTAGCTAATTCAATCACTGATGATGTATCACGGAATACAACCCATCCCTGACAAACCAAAATGTCTTTAGTAATCAATTAAGATGGAATTATGCAAAACTCTCGCTAATCAAGGTAATTCCAAAATATCCTCCATGTTGCTGATGCGGAGTAAGTGTGGATACATTCAACCCCTTTATCCCTTCAAACTATTCCGTCCAGACAAAGGGTAAGAGTGTACAACATACGGAGTATGAAACATAGTAATGAAGCGTATTAATGTACCTCTGGACGAATCAGTCTGTCTATTTCTACAAACAAATCAGCAACAAATGGCATTGCTGGGTACCGGGCCCCAAAAGTTGTGGAGACCCGGAAACCGACTCCTAAATCCGATGTGTACAGCTTCGGTGTCCTCCTTTTATTTAGAGCTTCTTACCGGAAAATCCCCAAACCAAACATCGTTGGGTGACGAGGGAATCGACCTTCCGAGGTGGGTCCAATCAGTTGTCCGGGAAGAATGGACAGCCGAGGTATTTGATGTGGAGCTTATGAGGTACCATAATATTGAAGAGGAAATGGTTCAACTATTGCAAATTGCAATGGCTTGTGTTGCGACAGTGCCTGATCAACGACCTTCAATGCCTGAGGCATTACGTATGATTGAAGATATGAATCGGAGCGAAAGCGCTACCGACGATGGTATCCGGCAATCTTCGGATGATCCATCTAAGGGGTCTGATGGACATACCCCCCCAATGGAGTCCAGGACCCCTCCTTCCTCTGTCACTCCTTGACCTAAGGAATGTAACATTTCATATCTTTGATTGATTAATTTTACAGAAATTCGTAAAAAAAAAATGCGCACAGTGCGTAATTAAGTGTAAAAAATGCGCAGGTAATTGTGGAGAGAAAATTAGACTGGTGAAGGCAGAATATCTTGTATTTTTTTCTCAAGTTAATGTTTGATTAATTATTTCTTTCCCTTTTTTAATAGCTGAGGTACTAGTTATTACATGGTGTGACATGGAGTTGAAGGAGAAGAAGATGGTGGGATTTTAAAATTGTTTTGATTGAAAGGATGGATTTTGCCAGTGGACCATCTACACGTTGTTGGATGCCTGGATGTACTCTACTTGGGATTTATATACCTATCTTTTTAGCTGTTGATTGTTTTGGTTTAATATTTTTGTTCTAAGAATATTTGTCAATCAAATGGGTCTCTCATTTCCGTCTTAAGATCAAAACAAGTTAAATAACCCTTTATTTTGATAAATCGATTACAATATTGCATTGACCTGTTCAATTTACTCTGTGGACACCAAATTTTTTTTTTTATGTTTTTTTTTTGTGTGTAGGCAGTCATTAGAATATTTTATAAATATTGTACTTCCTCCATTCCAATGAATTCTATACATTTGCTTTATTCACGTTTGCCAATACCCGTTTTCTTTTGGTAATATCTTTAGTTACATATTGATAAAAATTATAAAAATTTGATATTCACAATGTACTCGGCAA
>JAYMSF010002586.1:0-10106 GCA_036897335.1 Silene vulgaris
CAACTGAGTAGGGAAAACCCTACCTTTCGCGCATCCATCAGACAACATCGTCACATCGTCATCACGGTAGTCCTATCACATCATACAACGATATCCATACATCAATTACCCTATAATTGCAGCCAAACTACTTATGTAAATACTAAACGTAACCTTACCTCGAAATACTATCGGTATGGTGCTTGATATTGTCTATTCCGCCGCCCCGATGCCTTTGGCGTCGATGTTCTTGAGTCATGGTCGCCAAGGGATGAAAGGTTGATGGGTAGTATAGATGGAGTATTAGGAGAGAAGGTATTAGGTCTAGATGTGGAGAAATGAAAGATGAATTATGAGTTGTCGTAATTCATTCAGAAATTAAAAGAACACGTTGTCCGACATCAGCTCGGTCGAGCCATGACTAGCTCGGCCGAGCCGAGTTGACTCGGTCGAGTAGTGACCTACTCGGTCGAGTCATAAGTGTTTGGTCGAGTTCCATAAACGTAAGGCAAGTCCCTCTCCCATCCTTCTCTTACTAAGGTTCCCAATTAGTAAAGGTCTCCCAAAGGTCCTAGAAATCACGAGTATTACAGAAACACCTATAATAAAAGTAGTAAATAAATAATCGGACGAAGGGAGTAAAAAGAAAAAGGAACATACCTCACAATTTTGTTTTTGAGCATATATGTATTTTTTATAAGCTTATTGACTTAAACTTTAATTGTTTTTGAGCATATGTGCATTTTTTTTGAACCTATTAATTTTTTAAGTTAAAGTTAAATTTTTTTTCCGTCAAAAATCAAATTTAACTAAGTTTATAATGTAATGTTTTCGAGTTCTTTTAAAAAATTTGAACTTAATGTTTAAAGTCAATAAACTCAGAAACTTTATAATAAAACTCATAATTTTAAAATAAAATTCAAAAACTTTATTATAATACTCTCATAAACTATAAATTAATAATAATACATCGGAACGGATTATGATCCACCTACGGGATACTAACAACTACTTGTAGTAACAAGTAACAACATCTCCTCTATCCTTGAACTAAGAACATTTGTAAATGGAAATTGAACAGTCAAATAAATGTTTACATATGATCAACCCTCTCTACATTTCACTGTTATCCTCTACATATTTTAATTAGTGGGACATAAAAGTATAGTTTTTTCCCCCTTAAAAAGTCTTTGAAATTCAAGCAAAGAAAAAACCCTCCCTCCTTATTTGTGTTGTTTAAACAGGTACTCCTAAACTATTACAGTTTGCATTATGATTTATGAATGTTTATTTGTTTAATTATTTATTATTTACTCTCTTCTCTTTGCTTGGAAGTTTCAAACAATGGCTTGTTCTTCATTTCTTATCTTAATTTGTATGATTGTAATTTAATATTATGGTTGTGCCTTCACGATCTATGCTATCATTTTCACTACCATTCTTATTGCTCATATTATATTACCCAAATTAACATTCTTCTGTTATGCCTATATTTTTTGTGGATTTCTTCATCTTTTTATTATTTTTCACAAAGTTTGAGTTTTGGAATTGGTAAATGGCTCAATTTTGAAATTTGTTTCTGGGGTTTTTTGTGCTGATTTTGTTGGTTTTTGTTTTATTGATTGAGGTTTAAAAATGGGTCATGCTTATTTGAGTGAGTGGTTGATGATTTTTGGGTTGAAATTTCTGGGTTTTATTGATTGAAGGAGATAGAGTTTTGAATTTTTTTGCAATTTTTTTGGAGAAGTTTTGTCAATTGATTATTTTTTCAAGGCTAATTGATTTGTTTTTCCAGGTTTGATGCTTTGTAACATGTTTTTATAGGTGATTTATAGTCAAATTTGATATCGGCGAAGCTTATGTTTAATTGAAGGCATTTGAATGTGTTGTGCAGGTCTAATAATCCGATCATTCGAAAATTAAAACAATAGTGTGACCGAGTTTTTTTAGTTTAAAGGTATTGGGGTTGTTTGTTTGATTGATCAGAGAGGTGGTTGAATGGTTAATTATTGTTGAGTTTGGGTTATTTTTTTATTTTGTTGTTTGGAGTTGAGGCATTGTTAGGTTGAAGTAGATATATGGCAATAGCAGGGTTGCCAAATGTTCCAATACTTGACCCAACCATTCATGTGGAGTCTTTATCATCAGCATCAGGACGGCGTGGAAATCAAAGGATCAGAAGCACCCGTGCGTCCTCAATTCTTCGGATGTGGAGGGAACTTGAGGATGAGCGTACTAGGAATTCAAGCCGTGAGAGAGGGAGGTCAAGGGTGCCTCAAGAGGGAAATGATGACTTGTCTAGCTTTCGAGAAGGTGAAATAAGAGGTGGCCTGGAGGATTCAAGTGAGAGTGAAAATGGGTCTGTTATCAATTTCGAGAGTCAAATGAGCCATGTCAACGAGCAGGAGGATCGTAGGAGCATGACTTCAGGGCAATCTCGTGACTTGGGAGAAGTCGAAAGAGAGAGAGTTAGGAAAATTTTCCGGGAGTGGATGATCAATGGCGGAAATTCTGGGACTCGTCATGTTGCTCACATTAATAGAGGTTCAAGGGGTCAACGGTTTGGTGAGAATGATCGGGAGAGGGTCCGAGTTGTGAGGGATTGGGTTCATTTGACTAGTCAGCCAAGGGAAGCACGCGCTGGCAGTAGAGGAGATCAGGTTAATGGGATTGCATCTCAGATTGAACATTATCGTAATGGACCAGTTTTTAATCATGATGAACGTCAACCTGAAAACAGTCGGAGGCAAATTCGCAGATTATGTGGTAGACAGGCTCTTCTTGACTTATTGGCTAAGAAGGAACAGGAGCGACGGGACGAGCTTCAGTGTTTGGAGGGAACTCGGCCAGTTAGTGACTTTGCTCACCGTGGCCGTATTCAGGTAGAAGTTTATTGCATTTTGCATCCATGCTAAGGATTTTAGTATTACAGAGTAATATTTCGTTGCCAAACATTTCTTGTTCACATATAAACTTCCCGGTTTCCATGAATAACTTCATACTCCCGCTTTGATTTTTGCCTTTTTTGGGTATATTATATGGTTATTATGGTTTGTGACCCCACATATTTTTTTTAATATTTTGCGCATCTTACTATGTTTCTTATTTTTTACACAAATTAAATCAGGAAATTTGTTCATTGGTGGAGGGAGATACTTTTACTTGCATTTTCCCATTTTGATTTTTGCTATGGAGATAAATTGTGCTATTGCAATTTTATATGTGGATTATGGGGGCAAGATATGTGTTTTTACTTGACAATCGACTCTATCATTGTTTTTACATCACTTGCAGGCACTACTTAGACTCAGGTCCCTTCAGAATAGGAGGAGGTCAACTGAGTTGAGGAGGCCTAATTCAGCTGCAGAAAGTGAACTTGGATTGCTCAGGCAACGTCAAACTGTGTCAGGTTTGAGGTAAGACATTTTCGATAAATGTTGTGCTAATTGGCATCATAGAGATCATGGCAGCATTTCTGAAGTTATATCGTGGGTTTTTGTTGGTTTTGAGATGGTATTGCTCTTATGAAGGTGAAGGAATCGTATGATTTCTAATGTGATTATCTGTATTATGATATGATGAGATGTATCTCATACACGTGTTTTGAAATTGGAAGATTAGATGGCAAAATTGTTCTCTAGTCAAAGGCATCTTTATTCTCGTGTTGTGTATCATACTATCATCTCATATGTGCCCAGCAGGCTCTGTTCATTTTAAATGGAACCGTAGTATACTTCTTTTGACTTTGGACTATGCTGTACTACATCAAAAATTACTCGTTAAATTTTTGTGCACTTTTTTTTTGCCCCCCCTTATGGAGAGTACCACACATTTAACACTTTTGCAGCCAACGGTCTCTTGGACGCTATCTCTCTGCTAGTGCAGGGAAACAACCTTGTCGAGTACCACACGGTTCAATGGTTAACCCATTTTCGGCTAAGAGTCTAATGGAAATTGTCGCTCTGCTATCGCAGGGGAAACAACCCTGTCATTTTGGGAGTGTTGGTCGTCTAGCAGTCCGGCACACAGTTAGAAGTATAGTGTGAGAGTAACATAACTTGTATTAACAAATGAAAAGTGAGGTTTCTGTCTCCTCTAGACCTATTTAAGAACCCTGAATCTTTGATAATAAACGTGTCAATGACATTTCGTACCTTTTATGGGGGTAAACCGAAACTGCAGTGTGCTGGAATTCAATTCTCAACCTCAGAGAAATATGTCTTTAATCATTCTAATTTATCCTAATGTCATCTTCAGTACGGTTCTTTCGTGGTGAAGTAGTAGTCGTTCAATGCTATTTCTCGAGGCAATTTTCATTTTTGGTCGTTTGGACACAACCTCTTTGTCTTGCTAACTCAAGGCCTCAAGGGTAAGGCTGCATACGTCTGACCCCGTGTATGACAATTTCAGGAGTCCTTGAGGCACTTGGGTAATCTTGTTTCTGTTATTATTTTCATACTCAGTGGAAAGTATAAGCCATTAGTGTTAATCCCTTGTGTTCATTGCAGGGAAGGTTTCATGTCGAGATTGGATAACAACCCTCATGTTCAAGCAAGTGACGTATCTGACGGTTCCTCTGACAATGATTCCGATGCTTTTAGAGATGATGGAAGCCATGCTAACTGCGCTAGTGAAATCCTCGATGGTGCTCGAGATCTAAATGATCCTACTGCTGATGTGCTTAATGTTTCTCATGACGAAACATCTCCTCTTGGTGCCGTTGATGTCACTCCATCAACAGCCCTACCAAGTGTGGACCCTGGTATTGGTCCTTCAGCTGATTTGAATCATCCGACTCAGCATGGTTGCATGGTTCCGGGTTCGGTCGTCCAATCTTCGAACCGAACTGTCGGCACTGGAATGGATGTCGTTCATAAACGACATAGTCAGGGTGCTTTAAATTTAAACCCAGCAGCATTCTTTGAACTTGAGTCTCCTCCAAGAAACGAATCTGACACTGAAACATGCAACACTGCAAGAAACTGCAGCAACGAGGAAACTAATTCTAACCAGTTGGGTACCCACGTTGAAGTTAGGCTTGAATGTGACACCAACAACATTGCAGAGAGTAGACCAGAGACAGCCACCAGTGTCAATTTGAATGGTTCTTCCGGTGACGAAGTTTTAGAACTTAATGCTCAAGAATCTCCTGGAAGTGGACATGAAATTGACCATGAAGATTTCTCTGTTAGGGAAGAAGCTGACGTGCATAATGCGTTGAATGACCAACTCGATATATCAGGAAATCTCAATGATCATGACTTGAATGTGCCAGAGTTGGACTGGCAAGAAGGAGTTTCGGAGTTTGAGAGTGTATGGGAAGGTAGTCCCTTATCTGACCAATGGAGGGATAATCAAGCAGAAACAGACGGACCCCGCTGGGCAGGTGAAGTTGAAGTTCAATCTGACGAAGCACTTGAAAATGAAGATGTCGAACAGATTGACCAAGACGAGTACTGGGATGAAAACCATTCTCTGGAAACTAGAAGAGATTGGCTGGGATTGGTTTCAGGTTCTGGATTGGCTTCTGACAGGCTTGTTGATTATTTCTCTGATGATGAGAACGTGTACCACATAGAGCTTAGGGAGCTTGTCAACAGGTATTTGTCCTTGCTGCTTTTTGCACTTAATCCATACAAAACCCCTTTTTTTTGTGAATGTTTTTTAAAATAAAAAAATTAGTAAAATGAGGTCGACTTAAACTTAGTGAAATAAGGTTCATGTATGATCAGATTTTCCGAAGCCGAGGAAAGCTAATACACGCCAGTGTGCGTGGCGGTACACGCCACTTGGGATGGTGTGCTCTATTTTTTACATTAACCCACGAAATTTGATTCATTTTAGTTTTGACAAGATTTTATTTCATTCCGGTATGTCGGTGAAGTTGGTTGCATCATTGCATCGCTCTACTTTTCCTAATGTCTCGGGTTCGAACCCCAGGCACCCCAACGAGTTTTTTTTTTATTTCACATGTACTAAAGTAACTTCTGTAAAAAAATGTCTACAGCAGGGGGAATCGATCTCGCGTCTTTCCATCTAAAGAGTAAGCTGAAATCACTTTGTCACCAGAATTTGAGTGTCTACTACTAACACCATGAGCTGAATATAGCATACATTAGGAAATAAAATTCACCAGTATAGAACACGCCATCGATCCGATCCTATGTGGACCCCCTATTTCGCTAACTAGTTTTAATTTAACCCCATTTTTGATACTCTTTTAATTTTTAGAGCATTATTTTAATAAAAGATTCTTTCTTTGTATATTAACTATATATTGTGTTTTCGTTTCCTCCTATTTTTTTTCTTTTCATTATTGAAACTTGACGTCAACTTCTTATTGTGTCTCTCATGAGGCACTAACTATTGGACATGTTTCTATTTTAGGAGAAGAGTTTCAAGTCTTCTTGACAGTGATTTCCGTGAGAACCTAGACCGGCTAATACAGTCTTACGTGGATAGGCATACTGATGCTCCTGATGACTGGGAACATCATGAAATTTTACCTCATTTTGTGTCAAGAAATCAAGAAGTGCTGCACACAGAACGGGAAGAGTCTGAACCACATGACACGCATGCAAATGGAAATGAACCTAGACTTCCTCCACGACCTCCACCGCTACCTCAGGCAGACTGGGGACGGGGGTTGCATCAAACCAATTGGGCGAGACGAAACATACATCAGCAGTCTGGAACTGTAAGTGGATTACTATTAACGATTTAAATCGTCCAATTTATATTGTGAATTGTCCCATTTGACTTTGGTGGCTGTGGTGTTCTACTGATTTAAATTTCGAGTCTTTGACCACTATTGTCCAATTTATAGATATGATTTGATAACTTTGATTTATTAAGCAACATTTGTTAATAGTATTTATTTAAAAGTTGCTATTCTATGAACTAGTATATTGTAAAAGTAATGCTAAATGTTAATATGGTTTTATCAATAAATTTAAACAGGGGTGATATAAATGGGGTAGAGAAGGGACTTATATCCTCGTCACTTTCTTTGCTTGCTCTTCTGGTTCTGAAAGAATTGTGTCATTTATCTTTGTTTTTGAGGTCCCTACCTATAAGGCTTTTAGAATGACAAATATTTCATTCACGGAGTACTTTTTTCGCAAAGAGCGATGCTGAGTTGTATGTCTTACCGGGAAACTGTATCCATGTTAATGTATGTGTTGTGATCGAGTTAATCTAGAATGTTGCCGAATAGTAAAATGGGAGTCCTGATTTCTGTGATCTTTTATCTGTTGCATGCTCTGCTTAAAGTTTTGACCTCTGAAAGATTTGTGACGATGTATATGCTAATTCGCTTTCATATACAGATATGCAATTATAAGTAGACCTTGAAACTCTGTGCTCAGACATGACGTCTTTACTTAGAATGTCTATTTGTTTTATCATTAAATAGGCTTACCTTTTTTATTGAGGTAGTCTCTCAAGAGACAGTCGCACGTACAAATCTTTTGTTTGGATGGAGAGATCAAGGAAAGCGGAGGTTGGGAAAGGGATAGGGGCAAAATTCCCACTTTTTATTAGCAATTTGTACTGGAAGGATTTGGAGGATCCATTTTTCATCATACAAGCTAAATAAAAATTCTTCCAAATAATCACTATTAAGGATTGATCTCCAAAAATTTCCGACACAGGAAATTTTGGAGGGAAATTTCTGTCTCCCCTTTCCTTCCTTTCACTCCCAAGTCCCATTCATTTCTCAAATCTCAATGTTTATCCCAGCAGAGGGTACACCGTACACGTGTGATGCAAACCCATTTACCCATTAATTAAACCGATATTTATTGAGAATGATTAGATAAGTCGTACAAAATAATCCTGTGAGACAGCCTCATGTAAATGTTTGTGCGTCTGATTACTGCTGTATCTGCTCAGAATTGGGAACTTATCAATGATTTGAGGATCGACATGAGTAGGCTACATCAAAGACTGAATAACATGCAGATGATGTTAGAGGCTTGCATGGATATGCAAGTTGAGCTGCAACGATCAGTAAGACAGGAGGTCTCAGCAGCTCTAAATCGATCAAACAACCCTTCAGGTATGCTTTTAAGTTTTAAATGCATTGCCAGCGTGCTACTGCTAGGTATCTGTGATTTTGTTTCTTGATACAAATGCCTAATTCTGAATTGGTGCCTTATTTTCTTATTTATTAACAGAGTCACTTGAAAACATACTGCCTAAAGACAGTTTCAAATGGGATAGTGTAAGAAAAGGCGTTTGCTGCATATGTTCCAACACCAACATCGACTCTTTGTTGTACAGGTAATGTTTTATTAGCATAATATCTGAATTCTTAGATGGCGCACTCAGTAGTATGAATTTTAACAAATCACTATGGTTGACAGATTTTGCCAATCACAAGCTCAAACGGGCTGTTTTATCTCATTGACATCAATTTGCAATTTACAATTACTGAAATATTACTTTCATCCAGTGGAGCCAAAATTCACGATTTTACTGGCATTGTAGTATGATGGAAGGACTCAAAATGATTTGTTAAACAACATGCAGTTTCTTATATGACCAAGTACCAATCAAGCTACCTAGTTTGTAAATGCATGTTTCATTGTCACTCGTAATTTGCGTTTTTCACACATGACTCCCTTAGGCCTTAGGAGAGGGAGCTTTTAGGCACAAAAAACATGTTATAATGTTGTGTAATGATGGAAAGCTCGATCTCATTCGAGCACTATTTTTCTGTCCCAAGCTCTTCTCATGTCTTTGTTTCCTCCAATACCGCAGATGTGGCCATATGTGCACATGTACAAATTGTGCGAATGTTTTGCTTCAGGGCAACGGGAAGTGTCCTATGTGCCAGGCACCTGTTGTTGAGGTGATTCGTGCTTATTTCATACAATAGAATAAGATGAGAGAGGAGCATAGCTAATGCCATCATAATCTTATTCATACCCTTCCTTCAGTTCCTTTTTTGACCATACATTCTTTGTATATCTTGGAAATATACAATTCTAGTGAATAGCCAAATACTCCGATTTTTAAAGGAAAGGAAAAACCACAAAAAGAGATTTTTATCATTTTGTTTATATGTCGAGCCTTTTTTTTCCCTGCTCATCTTTCCTCTTTTACATTCAAGGGTATGTATATATGGTTACTGTCTCTTAAACCTCCTTGTTCTGATGTAAAATATTGTAAAGTAGTGTGCATTGAACATTTATAAGTATCGGATGGGGAAAATGGCATTTTGAATGCCCTCTTTCCCAGATGCTCGATGTATGAAATCTACTGAATGCACTGTGGAAATGTCAACAATCTTGCCGTGGTGGGTCGTCATTTGGAGCTGATATTCACTGGACTTCATTTGGAAATTGGAACATTCTTCTTTGAAAAGCTATATAAATGAAGCATTCTCTTTTGAGGTTCCAACATGTAATTATGTTATGCTTAGCTCTAAAAAGCACGAAGCTGTACATGGGCGACAAGGGCACATTACGATAAAGATACACACGGCACGAAGCTGTGCGTCTCATCTTCACAAGGTGCTCCTTTTTGCAAACAGATACCGAGTAGGTATTTTCAAAATACGATATTGTGCCATGGTTGATGTAGGATTGTAGGGGAATGTAAAAAAACCGAAATCTGAAAGAGTTGTGTATTGTTTGTTGCTTCTTATGCATGAGTCGCACATACAGTGCTGCATGGCATTTGGCCGATGCCTAATTGAGTCTTTAACATAATTTTGCTTGCATCAATATGTAATTAACTTCTGAATGGTGCATTTTGCTACATATCTAATTGCTAAACTTCAACGGTTTTTCTGTGTTTCTTGATCATGAGTACAATAAGAAAATCAAAATTTTATGGAGTAATTTTTTTTTATGATGTGTACTTAGTGATATTAACGTTGTAATGTTTGCTTTGACAAATGTGCAAAAAGAAAAATGGAAATATTTAAACATAAATACAAGAAATATCTCTTTATTAGAAACCGGTTTCTGCTAATACACAAATACTCCCAAATACTCCCTCCATACCATATAAATGGTTACACTTGCCTATTTCGGCTGTACCATACAAATGGTTACATACCATAAATAGCCTGTTTTTGACTCTTATACCCTTAGTGGGCCAATGCATCCACCCAACTA
>JAYMSF010002587.1:0-10105 GCA_036897335.1 Silene vulgaris
AATACTTGTAGTAATTTTGGGTATTTAAACAATGACAGTTTATATAATTGTGTATTATTATACTACATTTTGTTTCAATAACTCACTTTGACAATACAAAAAAATTTAAAATAAGAGAAGTCCAAACATACTTACAACAATAAAAATTTAAAATAATATGTCTACCAACTTGTACGGTTTAAGACTAGTAATATTCATTTTCATAATCGTGAGAACGAATGACGTATTTGCTATTTGCAATTTTGCATGCTAATTTAGTGTTTACCTTAGGTGTTGGGTATGAACTATGAATCATCACCTCCAATTATAACGAAAGTAAATAAATACTCCGTAGGTAAATAGAATGGAATCTATAAAAAAAATATGAAATGAAAGAAATAGCTAATTCCATACTATGATCTCTTAACAATATTTTAAATAAAATATTTTTATTTTTATTTAAATAAAACTAAAAACCTATAATGTAATTTATTGTTGCTTTTAGATCATTGGGCTTCATGAAAGGGGTGTGGAACCGTGGAAATTATGCAAAAAGAGTTGAATCAATTAATCACCACGTGGGCCCCACTATAATTAACCATAATAATCAGTTGTTTGTGGAAGAAAAAACAAACGGACGTTAGCAAAAGTCCTTACCGCTAAACAGATATAATTCAGGTCCTCAACGCAAAAAAATTGTAAAGCTTGGGTCCTTGTTGTGCTCTTAACTCCATTACTTCATACTTTGAGTATTATTCAAGTACACGATTTAATCATCACTCACTTACTCACTCCACTGTCCCCTCTCCACGTGACTTAAAAGCCATCGTGGGTCACCATTTGACTTGGTCAAGCTCAACCTCACACCCAAACAAATACTCCCAAATCCAAATGTTCCAACTTTCAAGTTTCAAACCAAATTTAAATCGATAGAACGAGTACCGGCAAATAGACCTGATAAAATTAACCCGACTAGAATGATATGGCTCGAACTTGAATTGAGGACCCAAATCTAACCTGAAAATCAAATTGACCATAATTTTTATTATCGCATACTGACCATTTTTTACAAACAATTTGATAACAAGTCGCCCGAAATGAGCGGCCCAACCGTTTGTCAAATCTACCGCTATGTTAGTGATCTTGGCCTTAGCTTGTACTCAGGATGCGATAATTGGCACCTGTATGAAAAGATAAAGAATGAATAGTGTTATGGACTTCGAATGTTTAGTAGCACGTTATTGATTATGACCTTTGTTAGGGTACAAATCCAACTCCCACATCAAATGATTTTGATTATGGTTTATGACTAAACAATGTGATATGTTTCTGAATTTATGAATATTTATGAGAAAGTAAGGAAGCATTCGTTATTGTGTAGTCACAAAACATTATCTTGATGTAAACCATTATATATTATTCTAGTGTTGTCATGCCATGTAAATGGTAGCTTACGATACTAATGTAATTACCAAAGAGTTCCTAGTCTACTGGTTAACACGCTATTGTGACAACGGGTCATAGTTTTAATCCACATTTCCCATATATTATTCTAACTTTGCATCTCATTTAAAACTCTTGATCAACATGAAAAATAGTAAGACTTGTGATATTGAATGTTTCTCATGATGGGAAAACACTTGTCGTGATCAAAAGAAAAAAGGAACGCTTACTTCACTTACCATTTTATTGTAGTCTCCTAAAAACCAATTACTTAAGGAATCATGTATTCGTGAAAGTATATAATGTCAAATATTCGATTCCTACCAACAAACTTTTAACCAGCCATTTACCGTTTTGTGATAAAATCCACGATAAAAAGATTATACACCATTGTCACCGATGAATACCAAATAACAATTAGGCTTACTATACTCTATAATATTGAGTTCGACGAGTAATGAGCAATGATACATTTGTGTTATAGAGGACTCAAATAATGTTATTGGGACTTAAATACCCTACACAATAATACCGACATATTAACCTCTAGATCGCAATTAAGCAATTAATTATTCATGAAATAAAACAAAGAAATGCACAAAAAAGGGACATTGAAAAGAGACGGCAAATAATGTGGAGCCCATGAATTCCTTGTAATAGGGAACATGCCCCTAATCACGTTACCCCTTTTCTCTTCCAAACTCGAAATCTTAATCACAAGAATTTTGTTGTTTTTTACAAAAATCATATATTTTCAAAAACGACGTCCACCTATTTTCATAACGGTCACTTACTTAGATTCAAACGGCTCACCTAATCTAACTCCCGTTATCTTCCCCCACCTTAGTTACCTAATTACCTTCTTCGTTTAATTCCTACACAAGTACACATAACAAACGGGTCAACGAGGTTGGGTGCAGGTAGACCTGGTAAAACTATAGACCTGGTAAAACTGCCCAACAAACTAGACTTGCACCCTAATTGAGCAACTGAAACCCGAATTAACCCAAACTTATTCAACTTGACACCCGTTTTTGTCAGGTTTAGCTGCGGATAGGCAATTTCGGGTTTGCAAGAGTTCGTATTGGGTTGGATCATTCGAATTCAAGTCATTTTCGCGTCATCTATTAGCAAGTTATTTATGGATAATAATTTACAACAATAAACATTTTGAGCGAGTTTTATTAAGTCAGGTCAATTCGATTTTATATGAAACTCGAATCTTGAGTTCGGGTGTTTGGTTGGGTCAAGTAAATTTTGCCGGGTAAATTTCAATTCTCTCACTTTTTGTAATTTTTCAAATTAAACTAAAATATTAAAAGAATAAAAAACAACTCATCATCTTCATCCTTGTTGTATATCTTGAACACTCCCAGGTTATCACTTCCCTTTCTCTCTCTCTCCATCTTTGAATTTTTCCTTACACATTTTCCTTCTATTTTTTATTATTTATTAATTCATTACGGTAATGCATTATCATAATTTCATATTTGAATTTTAATTAATTTATTGTGTTAATTAGCTGTATTAATTTTGACAGATTAAGTCAATTTCGATCCAGCTGCAATGTCACTGTTAATTTCCTGTTATTAATTCTTAATTAAGTTTTACATTATTAGGTTTACTTACATTTGATTGATCTTTAGCTTGATCATTACAAACAAATCTTTTCAATCACATTTTGATAAATTTAGTAAAAAAGGGGGATTTAGGGTATTGATCTTTAGGGTTTTAAGTTAATTTAATCGATTTGGGGATTTCTGAGTGTTATTTGTTGATGTTTGCTTAGGTGTTATATTGATTGATTGGAGATTTAGTAAGTTTCTAAATTTGGCAATGGAGAGCAAAAGAAGAGTAAATGGAGGAGAAATGAAAATCGTGTCGCCGTCGAGGACTCCTAGGTCGACTGATAAGTCGAATTCTAGCAAAGATCTGAGACCTGATAGTTCTACGTCGAATTCTAGTAAGGCTGTTGATAGGGAGAAAGGTGTTAATGTTCAGGTTATTGTGAGATGCAGGTCAGCTGCTGCTGTTGTTGTTAATTTGATTTATTGTATTTGATTGTTAACTTGATTGTTTCGAGTTTCTGATGGAATGTTGTATGGGGTTTGGATTGGATTTTTAGGCCTTTGAATGATGATGAAAAGCGACTTCAGACGCCGCTTGTTATTACTTGCAATGAGATTAGAAGAGAGGTTTCTGCTGCTCAGTTCATTGCTAATAAGCAAATTGATAGGACTTTTACCTTTGATAAGGTGATGGCCTTTTGGTTTCATTTTTTTTGCATTACATTGTTGAGGTGTGATTTGATAATGAAATATTGTATTTTGTATTACATTGTTGAGGTGTGATGTGATAATGAAATATTTGCATTTTTGGAATTTAGTTATGAACTCAGTTCTTGATTGTTTTTGGGTAATGTTGTTTCCAATTTTGGAAGCATTAAAGGTGAGATGTCAAATTGACAATGTTGGTGATTTACTACATGACAGGTTTTCGGTCCAACGTCGAAACAAAGGGAGTTGTTTGATCATGCTGTGTCTCCCCTTGTCAATGAAATGCTAGAGGGATATAACTGTACTATCTTTGCATACGGTCAGACGGGAACAGGAAAGACCTACACCATGGAAGGTGGAGCAAGAAAAAAGGTTTTCGGATTTTCTTAACAAAAAAGTCGTGTGTTATTGGGATGTCAAAATTGGTTTTGCGTGATGAATTGTCGATAAATGAAACTTACTGCAGAATGTTCTCTGTGTTTCCAGAATGGGGAATTCCCTAGTGATGCAGGAGTTATTCCTAGATCAGTTCGTCGTATTTTTGACATATTGGAATCACAACAAGCCGAGTACAGCATGAAAGTTTCCTTCTTGGAGCTGTACAATGAAGAGCTAACTGATCTTCTAGCACCAGAAGAATCTTCTAAATTCGTTGATGACAAATCCAAGAAACCGTTGGCTCTAATGGAAGACGGTAAAGCAGGGGTGTTTGTTCGTGGTTTGGAAGAGGAAATTGTTACTACTGCAGATGAAATATACAAAATATTAGACAAGGGTTCCGCCAAAAGGCGTACAGCAGAGACACTACTTAACAAACAAAGTAGTCGCTCACACTCTATTTTTACTATTACAATTCACATAAAGGAGTACACTCCAGAGGGTGAGGAGATGATTAAGTGTGGGAAGCTTAACCTTGTTGACCTTGCTGGTTCAGAGAACATATCACGGTCCGGTGCTAGAGAGGTACTGAATTGTCTATGAGACTACATGTTTGATACCATACACTGGTTTTTTCATGGCATTTTACTGAGAATTAGAACCTCAAGTGTCTATAGTTGATGGAATCTGAAAGTATGTGAATGTGTTTCTGGATAGGGTCGTGCAAGGGAAGCTGGAGAAATCAACAAAAGTTTACTAACACTCGGTCGTTGCATCAATGCACTGGTTGAACACTCGGGTCATGTTCCATATAGGTGCGGAATACATTATACTGTCCAGTTAGATGTTTGCATGTTCTCTTATCAAAAGTGTTTTGACGTGACTTGAGTGTTGCTCAAATATCAGGGATAGCAAATTGACAAGGATTTTGAGGGATTCGTTGGGTGGGAAAACAAAGACTTGTATCATTGCTACCATAGCTCCATCTGTTCTTTGTTTGGAAGAGACGCTAAGCACCTTGGATTATGCACATCGTGCAAAGAATATTAAGAACAAACCAGAGGTCTGTTACTCAACACCTTTTGTTTTTAGATTGGCACTCATCTGTTGCTGTGCCACATGCAAACATCAATTCTTACGACCAAGTTTTTGTCCCTTTAACAGATCAATCAAAAGATGGTCAAGTCTGCATTAATGAAGGATTTGTACTTTGAAATAGAACGGCTTAAGCAAGGTCTGACATTATCATGTTTCATCTCTCTAATTTTATTGTTTACTCTTGACAACTTCCTCTCATTATGTGTGAATTAAAGTATGATTTCTGCCTTAAGCTGCGCTTCTGAACCTTTTATGATTTAACTTGATTCTGGGGCAGAGGTTTATGCTGCTAGAGAGAAGAATGGTATTTACATACCCCGTGATCGTTATCTTCAAGAAGAAGCAGAGAAAAAGGTACCTTCACTACAGTTACCTGTGCCATTTATTTAGCCTATGAATTGTGAAAGCATTTTCGTTTTAGGCCTTTAGCATTAACCCTTGTATGATACTCTTATCATACAGGCACTGACTGAAAAAGTAGAGAAAATGGAGCTAGATATGGAAACCAGAGATAAGGTGCACATACTTATGTTGATTACAAATGGCAAATTATATATGGTTTAGTGCATAATCCTAATGAATAATAATTCAATTGTTCTACAGCAACTGGTAGAAGTTCAGGGACTCTATGATTCTCAACAACGGTTGTCTGAGGAATTGAGTAATAAACTAGGAATGACAGAGGTATCGAATAATTTGCCAAGGTTTTATTGGTTTATGGCTAACGGATATAATATACTTATTAGCTGTATTTTCAAAGCCTGACTTCTTACCTCATTCATCGTTTTCCCCATCCAGAAAAAGCTCGAGGAGACTGAACATTCACTATCTGATCTTGAAGAAAAGCATAGGCAAGCAAATGCCACAATCAAAGAGAAGGAGTACATCATAAGTAATCTACTGAGATCAGGTGTGCAAAGTTAAACTTCTTAAATTCGGACATAAAATTCTACGAGTTTTAAGCTACTTAGCCACACTTTTTCATGCTTATGTTTGCGCTCTTAGTACATGGCTATATCATTTATATTGTATGGAAAACATTTTGATCTGCGGAGATTCAATCATTTCAGAGAAAGCTCTTGTTGATCGGGCAACTGAACTTCGCACAGAATTGGAGAGTGCTGCTTCAGATATTTCTAGCTTATTTTCAAAGATTGGTAGGTATTTAGAAACTGAAGCATGCTCATATTTATCATTGACAAAATAGACTAATCAGATATACTGTGATCACAGAGCGCAAGGACAAAATTGAGGATGGGAATAGAAACCTCGTTCAGAAATTTCAATCTCAACTGACACAACAGCTTCAGACATTGCATAAAACAGTGGCTGCTTCTGTAGTCCAGCAAGAGCAACAGCTGAAAGATATGGAAGAAGACATGCAGTCTTTTGTATCAACGAAGGCGGAGGTAACTTCATTTACAGCGATGTACCTTTTGGTTCTGGATCCATTCGATGAATTATTAGTTCCTATTTAGTTACCACTCTGCTATGTAGGCTGCTGAAGAATTAAAGCAACGGCTAGAAAAGCTGAAAGCCATGTATGGCTCTGGCATCAAAACATTGGATGATTTAGCTGGAGAACTTGAAGGAAACACAGAATTGACATTTAGAGACCTGAATTCAGAAGCTTCTAAACATTCATCCGCCATTGAAGAGGTATGATATTCCACTGAGTGAGAGAGATTTAGCAGCTAATTTCTTCCATTTGAAGCCTTACTGATATTAGGCTTAATGACAGCAATTCAACCGATTTGCGCACGAGGCAGATGTGTTGCTTGATGGACTCCAAAGAGGTCTATGTGATCAAGAAAATAAATTAATTGCATATTCTCAGAAACAGCTGGAGGTCAGTTCTGAGTAAATCTTATGTAATACTATCAGAGTATGCTTGAAGAGTAACAACAAATTACCATTCCTCTCAATATTTTTTATGTACTATTACAGGCGCATTCCAGAACTGTGGAGACCACACGGTCAATTTCTAAAGTTACTGTCAAGTTTTTTGATACCTTAGACACACACGCATCCGAATTGACGCACATAGTGGAAGAAGCGAAAACTACAAATGAGCAAAAGTTATCTGACTTGGAGAAAAAATTTGAGGCGAGTTTCTGTGGTTCTGGCTACTTGTTTCCATATCTTGTACTTTGACTTTTAATGTGCTAGACTGCTAGTAATTGGCAAAGAGTGAGTTTCTGTGATTCTGGCGTTTGCAGGAGTGTGCTGCCAAGGAAGAGAAGCAATTGTTAGAGAAAGTGGCGGAGCTACTTGCAAGTTCAAATGCTAGGAAGAAAGAACTGGTTTGCTTCTTTCGCACTACTGTTCATTACTATACAGTTTCCTCCTCATACTTGGGCATTTGTCATGCTCTTGTAATCGTGTTCTAATCTTATTTCCTTTTGCCATCAACAAATCACCAAGAGTAATTTTTCTCTGTAGTTTTTGATGTTTGCCCCTGCTGTAATCGTCGTTCTATGATCACATCTATCTGGAGACAATAATAATTTGAGTATATTAGGCCTGGGATGGCCTACAAAAGCTCTCGAGCATAGCCTACCTTAGAGTTTGGGATGCCTGGCTCATTTATTTTAATAATTATTTCATCTTTTTGCAGGTGCAAACAGCTGTTCATGGTCTTAGAGAAAATGCAGCTTCCAGGACCAGTCAACTTCAGCAAGAAATGTCAACTATGCAACAAGATACTGCTGCGGTCAAGGCTGACTGGAGAGTTTATGTCGAAAGATCAGAGTCTCAGTACAATGAGGACACTTCTGGTGTAGAAAGTGGAAAGAAAGACCTTGAAGAAATCCTGCATAGCTGGTATAGTCATACACTCATAGTTTCATACATACATTGTTTATTGGTTGTAGTCTTTCCGAATCTATTTAATCATTCCTTGGAAGCTGTTCACTTCTTTTGATTAATTTTTTGGTTTTTAATTCATAGTTTAAATAAGGCAAAGATGGGAGCACAGCAATGGAAGGATGCACAAGAATCATTGCTGAGCCTTGAAAGGAGCAATATTTCTTCTCTTGAATCAATTGTTAAGTGAGTGGCTCAAGTTCATTAGCGTTTGTTGTTGATGCTCAGTGCTCACAGCTATACATAAACACATAATTAATAAGTAGTTGGAGATGCCAACTATTGATAAAAGACATCAAGTAGTGTTACTAGTTGATTAACAAGTAATTCTTTATTCTGTCAGGGAAGGAATGGATGCCAATCAAAGACTTCGAACAAAGGTTTCTTCTTCTGCATCATCTACTCTAGAAGACGCAAATGTTGCTAACAAAGAACTCCTCGCATCTGTCGACTGTAAGTTTTAGTGTGGATGTTTACATTGATAATATTTCTCAAGTACTCTGATGCTTCTGATTCTATATCCTAACAATGAAAATTATCGCAGATTCCTTACAACTTGACCACGACGCACGTAGCAATATCGACTCTATGATTGCTCCTTGCTGTAAAGATGTAAGAGAACTGAAGGGTGGTCATTACCATAAAATTGTAGAGATCACCGACCATGCAGGAAAATGCCTTCTGACGGAATATCGGGTAATGATCCTCAAGTCTTTTCTAATATTCTTTGATATCTTGTGATTGCTTTGTTTCCTAAATTTAATTTTCGGGATTTGACTCGTGTACACTGTCAAACTGTCTCGTCATTGAGATTATCATCCGATTTTCTAGACAATGAACTTCGTAAGATTATCCCTTCGTTAAAATAAAAAATCACTTTCTTTAGATTATGGGGTGCTCTAAATTGCTGTTTTTGAGTTGCTAAAGATCTATAGTTGTCAACTAGTTAACTGGTAAAGTCATTTTGTGGTGTTACTCATGACTTGGGTTCAAAACGGACTAGCATCAAAACTGCCACTGTGGCTCTTACATTAAAAAAAATTTATACAAAGTAAAAGTCTAAGTCTGAGCTATTGAACAGAATTTGTCAATGCATTTCTGCAGCAAACTGTTGACATTGCCTCTTCTTATTTTCAAAAGTGAGAGCAGTACATATAAGAAAAAACATTACTGTATTGTTACTTTTCAATTTTCTGATAGTAAAAATCTGAACAAATGAATGAAACTTGAGGGTGCATTTTGGCAGAAATCAGAAAACAGTCTTTACATTGCCTCTTCTTAATAATAAACAGGTTGACGAGCCAACTTGCTCGACTCCAAGGAAGAGACCAATCTCTTTGCCTAGTGTCACATCGATAGAGGAACTTCGGACACCTGCCTTTGACGAGTTATTGAAGTCATTTTGGGATCACAAGTCCGGAAAACAGGTAAATGGTGACGTGAAACATGTTTTGGGACAATACGAGGGTGCTCAGCCTGTAAGAGACCCCAGACTTCCACTCACGGCTATTAACTAAAGTGAGTTGGTCTTTTTTGGTTGGATGCATGTTATATGCAGAAACCATGTACATCTTGTATAGGATTTGTGTCATTGCTGTGTTACCTAATTCGTTCATTGTTTGCTGGAGAAATCTTATCTTTAGATCGGGAATACACTGTAATTTGATTCAAGAGCATTTTTTCGTGGTTCTCTGTAATCTGTACTCCTTCTTGGTGTTTGCCAGACTTGTTATCAATAGACAATACTCTGTTGTAGGACATTCCTAGTTGAATGCCAGAATCAAATGCCAGAATCACACTTAGACCTAGCAAAATCCGATCCGAGTTGAGTTGGATTTAATCTATACAATATAGTTGGATTTAATCTATACAATCAATCAATACTATATATTAAATCCAGAAACCAAGGGACTTAAATGTAATTAAATAAATCTAAACAAATTAATTATACTATATAGTTTTTAATCATAGCACTGTGCGATGGACTTTAACAAGGGACTTCAATGCAAATATTATATAGTTTTGCCTTAAGTATAAATTTAGAAAATATCAAAATATGGAGATTT
>JAYMSF010002588.1:0-10105 GCA_036897335.1 Silene vulgaris
ACTAGAACTCTAATGGATATAATTAATTGATGTGATATAAAACTCAACAAAGTTTTTATTAAGATTCTTGATTTTACAATCCTAATGAAAAAGGCCCCTTATGGGTTTCTATTAGATATTCCCTCTCATTCAACAGATTCTTTACGTTTCATTATAATACTCCACATCAGGAAAAAAAACGTAAAGAACTTGTTAAATGGGATGGAGTAGTTCGTAGAGCACAAATTTCAGTACTCTTGCCAAGGGAAATGCACAAGTAAACAATTAAGGATCTTAAAAATCAACTGCCATGGAGTTGGTGTGAGATGCTCGGAAGCTTGGAATGATATATTCCATACCAAATGATAATCCGAAATTTCGGTTTTCAAACGAATGTAAATGTACATAGCATTAATAAAATACCAGAAACCGACACAATGCTGATACACTTGAAACACATTTGATTCACCTAGCTAGTGAGACTTCTCGTCTTATCATATACTATATCCTTTGTATCCTTCTTTACAGTGTCAAGCCACCAAGATCACCTTATATGGCAAAAGGTGTACTGGTACTGAACCGACCCGAACTCAGTTCTCATTGCGTTTTGTATAACCAAGAACGAAAAGACATCAGTCATCACATGAATGTGAATTTCATCACAGAGCAATCCCAAAGATAACCTGCAAATTGAGATGAAACAATGCTTAAACAAGAGCAAATATGCTAAACCCGGATCACATTAAGAAGATAAATGCAGAGCTAACTGCTCAATGCCTCGATTTCTTACAAGTCTCGTATGAGACAATACCACATGTGAAACAAATTCAAATACTTCCAATCCTAATTTAATCATATGGCTATTGATTCGACTCACATGTAAGACTGTCTCTCCTAAGTTTGGGTAAAAGTTTGGAACAGAATTCCTCACCTTTGTAATCTCAAACTATAGAAAAAGATGCTCACACCCTGCTAGACTTGGCCCAGAACAATCCCTTTTTCCTAATAGACGGGCTTTCTAAAGCTGATTTATTGCTCCTTGATCCGAACGAGAAGTGTCGCTTCAAGAAAGGCTTTGCTGAAGCAATCCTCAAGCTAGAACTATTACTCAGCTTAGGACTCTTCCCTTCAAGTGGGTTACTTTTCCAATAATCAAAATCAAATGACCCATCATTCTCTACTGCTCGGTTCCTCGACTTTTTGCTATTTTTCGCTTTATAATCTTTTTCTGCCTTGAGCATTTTTCCGGTGAGTTTCAAAGTTTGTTTCTCACCGAAGGTACATACTGGACAAGCCGGGTCATATTTGTTGATTTCAGGTGTTATATTTTCAAGGCACTCCGCATGGTAAACATGCCCACATATCAAAACAGATACCACTGCTAATTCATTACCACCAACAAATTTCTGGCTGCTCCAAACAGATTTTTCAGACAGTCGCTTTGAGCAAATGCCGCATGCTGAGAAATCTACTGATGTTGACCTAAAATTCTGGCCTAAGCGGCAGGAATCACTATCAAAAGAGCACCGGTCTCTCTGTGAAGCAGACCTGAGGTCAAAGGCATGTGTTGCCCAGCCATTAGAGGACCCACCAAAAGAACCTCGAGTGGATTCATTGCTGGCAGCAGAAGGAGCATGCCTGTCTTCCATGGGTGAGTTTCTACCAGAGCTTTGTACTGAAGATGGCTGATGGGGTCGATGGGGTCCTGGCAAACCATGAGCCCACCTGGATTGAATTGTTGACGGCGGAAGAGGATTACTTTGGGAAGATAATGAAGAAGTCGTATGCATTGACGGTGATTGTTGAACAGAAGCCGGGATGGTAACCTGTGGTGATTCTGTTTTCACCTAAAGAAAAAATAAGTGTTAGAAAGGCAAATTATTCAAGCCTTTATTACAGAGAAGGAAAATTTCTACAAAAAACAGAGAATTATAACTTGGGGAAAAAAATTACTCCGTACCTCTCTCGGGGCATTCCTTTGGTTAAATTGATCTGTCAGCACAACAATCAGAAAATTTGTGAATCAAAAAACAATATCAATCAATTAAGGTAACCATGCAATGAATGGAATACAAGCCTATTTATATGCTTGAAGTTCAGTCGTTTAGCTAATTAACATGAAAGGGAATGACCAAGCTGAAAGTTTTTCACCCAGATGCAAATTAGAATCTATCTTTCCATGTATTGGCAAATATACACACAATGCAAAACATACAAGATTACATGCACATATATATTGCTACAACATTACATCCATTACACCTAGTCAGAGATAAATCACCAAAGAGGAATAACTAGTATTCCGTTTAATATGTATTCTTACATGGAACAGAATCTTAAAAGTAAGTATGACCTATTTAATCAGACTCAGAAGTACCCAAAATGGATATGTGTCCAAGAGTGGGACTCGTCTATTTTATGAAAAATATTTCATGTTTTTGGTTTAAGATGGAATGTCCAAGTCTCATACACATATCGTAGTATTAAGTGTTGGACAAGCGTATATGAGATAACATAACAAGTCGGAGTAAATAGACTATGACAACAATGTAGCATAGTAAATTTGATGTTAAAAGCCTCACTTTTGAAGACGGTGGAATCCGCTTGAGCAGTCTCTTATGGAAAGGCCATCTTATGTAAGAATAGTTGTAACATAATTTGCTGCTAAAGTCAGTCAAGGTATGCAAGTGTTTTACCACAAGTGAGCAAGCTAACATAAAGACGTGATTTCTCAATTTCTTTGTGAAACAGAGATTTGACAAGCCTAGATGCCTATGTACTTTCTTCGCAGCCTCTAATTATCATTAAGTAATATAATCGACAACATGGTACTCCTTCACATTCTGTGGATAGGTACCATTTGCAAATGGCACATATATTAAGGTAAGTAATGGAATGGCTATAGTACCCCCTCCCACCTAGTGATGTAAACCCTCCCACCTAGGCACCTACTCATAGTAACTCCTCCCACCTACTTGTTTGACAACCATCCTTCTACCCTACCCTACCCTACCCTACTCTACCCATCCTACCACACCGAAATCCCACTCTCTGACATCACTCATTCACCCATCCTGCCACGAAACCAACTACAAAACACCGGCGGCGGCGGAATAAGAGCATCTCCAATGGTTCCTCTATAGGACCTGCTTGCAATATTTGAAAAATATAGAGCTTGTAGCTTACCATTGGAGATGGAAAAAATTAGTGTAACTTACATGCCATGTAGCTTGGTTTTTTAAAACTAAAATTAAAAATTTATCGTTGGTTAAAGGCAATATTGTGGGCCCGTATAAGCTACAAAGTGTTGCGCGCGCCATTGGACAGGTATGTAGTTAGAAGAGCGATGTAGCTTAAAAAGTCGATGTGGAAAATCAAGCTACACTACGTTGTAGCTATCCATTGGAGATGCTCTAATCCCTCACCACGGAGACGAAACCCTTCCCCACCCTCGATGATGCGCTCCTCCCCTACCCTTCGACCACCACAACCCACTTTCACTAGTAACCCCACCCCCAAAAAACTCATCCCCACCCATGAAGCCCTCCCCCGGGTTTTTGAGGGTGAGAAGTGGGTTTCATAGGCGGAGAATGGGTTTTCAAGGCTTGTAACTGGTGGTTAAGGAGGTTGGATGATCCCCTGTCTCATTTTCATGTCCCATAACCTCTTTATTTGACACATCAGCAACAATCATAAGAGGATGATAAAATCATAAGAGGATGATGTGTCGGAAGATAAAGATAATGGGGCACAAGACCAGCGCGAAAATGACACAGAGAATCTGCTCTTGTGGTTAAGGTGGTGGGTTACATGGGGATGGGTGGTGGTTTAGGTCCAGTGAAGGAATGTCGAAATGGTGGTGATTAAGGTGGGGGAAGGGTGGTGGCTTAGTGGAGCTTGAGATGGTGGTGGTATGAGATCTGAGTGTCAAGTGGTTGACCAGATTGACCAGATCTTGAAGGTGGGATTAGGTGGCGCCAAGCCGCCAACGAGAGGTACATTGTGGGTAATGGAGGTGACGACATGATGGCCTATGAGCGGTGAGCGTGGTGGGTTGTTACGGATATAAGGATGTACTGGTGGGGTCGTTGGGTAGTGGTGGTGGTGGTCGCGTTGGGGTGGTAAAGGTGATGTTCGAGGGTGGTGGAGGTGATGTGGAGTTTGGTGAGGTTGAGATTTAGGAGGGGGGAGATAATAGAAGGGAGGGGATGTATGAGGGTGATTGAGTTTTGAGTATACAAGGGGTATATGGGTCATTTGAGATGTTTATTTTTGTCATTTTAGGGAATGGTATGAATCAAAGTGGAGGGTGATATGAATCCAGAGAAGTGAGAGGGGGTATCTTATAAGATTCCCCCAACTACACAATTAGACACAACCGGAAGTGGTTGCAGGAAAGAAAATATCAGGTTTTTGGCCGACATGAACTTAATTTAGTTTCTAAAAGCTCAAAAAACAAATTCCTACACACCAGCCAAATACATAAACATCATATCATAACATGAAATAAGCTTCCAGGGCAATAGAAAATAACACAGTGAAATATATACTCCTATCTTTTAGTGCCTCAAAAATATATCAGAGAATCATACATTTTAGGATCAATTGTCCAGCACTAGCTTTTGAAACAAGAGATTTTGAAGCCGCTCCCTTTTAATCCATTTCTTGTAAACTCACTCCTTTGAAAAGTTTTATACTTAAATGTTCTTAATGCTCCCCTAACCCACTTTCCAGTCAAAAACACTTAAAACAGTCAAGTTTCTGGCATTGGGTACCAAAGCTAAATGCAAAACTTGTTTTTTCCGTCGTTTTTCTGGATTTTTTCGTTCTTGCTCCATTCTCTGACACAAGGATTAGGCGGAGTACATCTTACACCCCCTGGCCCACTATTCGCAAGAGCCCATGAGGCACTAAGGTGGTAATGTTACCTTAGTCGCGTCTAGCATTTGTGGGACAATAATAAACAATAAGTGCTACGAAAAGAGTTGTTCGTAAAAAAAGTGTCTTGGAAAGTAGGACTAAACAAATTAATCGGGAATAGTAACAAAATCACGTGTTTTGGAGCCCATAGCAGAAAAGTAGGCTTTTATTATGCGGGAAAGTGACTTTTGAGAGAGTTGACATCAAAAAGTTTAGTAAGGAGGAATATCCAAGAAAATAAGGGATGTGTTAAAAGGGAGCGCTTCGTAAATCCCTATTATAAATGGTAAAGCTAGACGATTGATCCTAAAATTTAATCTTTTATCTCAGGCGATCTAAAAGTTGATAGGTTGCATAAATCTCCCTAGACAATAAAGGAACGAATATATTACGCCAACTCACCTGAAATATCCTTGAATTGAACCATCCCCCTCCCAGGAAAAAAACACAAACGATAATATGAGGTCATTCAAGGTAAATGAGATCATTTTTCCAGTTCCCAATCATGTCCCTTATTTGCACAAGGTCGACAGTTACAGAAACACAAACAATCGATAAACGCAAGCAAATCACATAAGCAGCAATGACTACATTATCCATTCAGAGACTACAAGCCAGCCTCCCTAGTTGAGGAACAAAGGACAACATACACAGAGGCTTGTAGTTGTCTTTTGGGCAGGTCCAACTAAATCCTAACTTAAGCCACCAAATTGAACATGACAACCTTCAGGGATCACTAAATACGACTAGAAAATCAAATACCTTGGATAAACAGATTGAATAAACACAAGTCACACACGAACAAGATCATAATGATAATGCTTTACTATATATGTTCGTTCATATGCGTAGAATCAAGGAATCAAATGATTGTATTTCAAGAAAGAAACCCCACAATAATGTTGGATAGAGCTCCAATAAAAGAGTGAAGATTGACAACCACCTAGAGTTTCCCACTGTATATCTACAAAGCAAAAGTTGAGACTTTACCAGAGGCCGAAGATCCGATGTTCTCCGTGCTTTCATGGCTCAGTGGAGACTTGCGCCAAGTACTTGTTTGATAGCTCTCCAATGAACTACCACCATCTGACACGTGTGCAGACACATCCGTTGCAGATTTTACATCCAGCTCATCATTTCTTCTGGCCACATCAGACATCCAACCTACAGAACTGTCTTCACCAGCTACACCAACTCGACTATCCCATCGAAAACTCCATGACGCTGAGTGCCTGATATTTCTATGCACAATGTCATCACTTGATCCATGGCGTATGGTTCTGTCTCTTGCAGCAACACAACAGGCAGCTCCCATACTTGCTTATATATCACAAAAAATTTCAGTACCAATCATCCACTTTATGTTGACCAGTCCTAGAACGGTTGATCACGTCCCCAAATCCTGAAAAGGAAATGAATCTACTATGAATAAGTCGAAACCCGGTAAATGTTAATGCATGTTGGTAACCTACTTGTACAACTCATAAATTCTAACAAATCTACCATAGCATTACTTAACAAATGTTCATTGCAAATATTTCCAATTTTACGTCAAGTTATTCCCACACGGCGTTATGTACTCCGTAGCTTTTATGATATACCTAAACAGGGGCCAACATACATCAAAGAGCAAAAGATGTACACAAACATTATCATAGGGATGTATTGATGCGTTGATTCTCAATACCCCACAGGTTTTGGAATTTACGGTATAAAATGCAAGGTTGAGTACATTTTGCCATTCATGAACCCAACCTGAGATTGAAGAAACAATCAATCACAGCATACCTAACCAATATATTGAAAATTGACATTTCTTATGCAAAATCCAAAATTGACCCGGAAAAAGTACGGGGTTTTCTATTCTACGACGACAAAGGCGAAAATCGTATAGTTCAAATCCAGAAATGTAAACTACCCAGACTAAGATTCTTAAATCATAAATCATGATCATAACATTCAAATATCTAATATTTCCAATTAAAAATAACAATTCATAAATCACAACTAGATACCCTGAATCAATCAATCATAATACACAGTCAAAGCACAGATTATTAAACACAATCAAAACCCCAATAAAATATTCACTCCAGAACCTCAACTAACATTCAAAATAAACATTAAAAATGAATTTAAAAAAAAAAAAGTAGATTAAAACCTTGAAGAGATACAACAATCAAGCAAGTAGAGTAAACAAGTGAGGTTTTCAGATTTAAATAATTATTATAAATAAAAAAAACCCAAAAATTAGTTGATCAAATACATAAAGTTTGGTAATAAGATCCGGAATTAATGGCTGATTAACATCAAGTGAAGTGAAAATGGAGTAATAACTAATTAAAATTTAAAAAAAATTAAAAAAAATTAAAAAAGTAAATCATGATTTATGATTCAGTTGTTAGTTACCAAATATCTCGGTTACCACATCAAACACACAAAATTACAGTAACAAATTTCAAGTTAATAATAGTAATTTCAGTGAATAATAATACAGTAATTAATTAAAATAAGAAATAAGAAAATAAAAATACCAGAAAAATGGAGGGTTTTTATTTTTATGATTTGGGGTGACGCGCCAGAAGGAAGAAGAAAGAGAGAGAGAGAGTATGATGGTAATTAATTAGTTTTCGTGTTGTTCTTTAGTTTTTTAATTTAATTGTTGTTATTGTTGTTGTAGTTTAGGTGCGTTGAGTGTGTAATGGTGTGTACGTGAGACATTAATTTAACACAAATTTTCAATTTAAACGGATATTATCCGTCTCAAGCTGTAGATGGATAGTGTTTCTCTCATAAAAGCAAGTGGATAGTGTAAGTATGTGGGAAATGGATACCTCCATTTGCCATATCACTTTCATTTTGTGAAAGGATTAATATCCGTCTACAGCTTTAGACGGTTAGTGTCCGTCTACAATGAGACGGATTGTTATTTTAAAGGGGAAATGAATGGACTCGAAAGAATATTGATGGCGTTACGTTAACGTTTGAGTATGATGATTCACAAATCACACTTGAGATTAGTGTGGCATTGTTTTACTTGTTAGTGTTCTTTGTATTGGTCGGCTAGGGGACTAGGGGGGGAGTTGTCTTTAACGGCGTTAACAAGTGTTGTTGGTAGAGCATGTAACGGGCCGGGGCGGATCATGTTTCGTGCCAGTCCGTTGTACCAAGCCCAAATTTTGGCACGATCAATTGGGCCATCATGCCGTGCCGTGACAGGCCTGAAATCCACTTCCCTCAATGTGGCCCGCTCAAATAAGGGTCGGGCCCGTGGGCTGGCACAATTTTGTACTCCGTATATTTTTTAGGAAAAAAAAATTGTTTGATTCATAAATACTTAATTAATCTAAATAATAATTTGAATGTATATAAAATTAAGGATAATTTTCAATTCGGGTGCCCGAGGTTTGGTAAAATTTCAATTTAGGTGCCTGAGGTAGGTGTAATCTCATTTTAGGTGCCTGAGGTTTAAACTTAGTTTCACTTTTGGTACCTCACATTTGCATAGTTCCAATTTGGGTACCTCAAATATCTATCTTATTTTCAATATGGGTACCTTATTAACACCCCCAATTACTAAAAGGCAAAAATGAAATTTAAAAAATTAAAGGACGTCAATTTTTTCCGTCAAAGCCTTGAAGTAGGTCATATTTCTTTCATCTTCTCCATTTTTCTAGAGTTTCTAGGATGCCCCAAATACCTCTTGCACTTAGAAGGAATTAAAATCCCGAGATCTCGACAGCAATGGAGGTAATACGATTAATATTTCTTCTCTTAATTTCATCTATATTTTACAATTAATTGAGGTTCTTATATATTTCCATGTATCAATTGTAAAGTTAACACCTTTTGAATTGTGATTAATCAAGGATGTTGCTAACGTAAGTGGTTTAGTAATTGCTTATGACTACTTTAATTTCATTATTCGTCATACAGTATGTAATTTGTTTGCTTTTGAATTCATGATTATGTGATGCTGAACTTGTGAATTCAACTTTGGGAGTAATTGAGCTTGATTATAGTTTTGATTATTTGTTTGTTAATCTTCAAATTTACTATTTGTTTGTTCAATTGTTTCCGTTTGCAGTACCATAATCTTGTGTGCCATTATGAAGATTTTGAGTTCGTAATAAGAGAAAAATTGTTTCTTCCGAGTACTCGATTGAATTGAAGTTGACAATCTCATGTTAAAATGTAACGGTGTTAATTTGGGTGGATACAAATTTGTTTTTGAGGTACCCAAATTGGAACTATGCAAATGTGAGGTACCCAAAGTGAAACCAAGTTTAAACCTCAGGCACCTAAAATGAGATTACACATACCTCAGGCACCTAAATTGGAATTTTACCAAACCTCGGGCACCCGAATTGAAAATTATCCTAAAATTAATATACATAATAAATCATGTTAGAGGATCTTTAATCATTTTAGCAATGATAGTTAAAGAGCGGTTCCAATCATCTTCCAATCGATTTGTTTTTCCAATCATTTTTAAATTTATCATAGGGGGTAGTTGGTAAACGGCGGATTGGTAAATTTTCATCATATTCAAGGTTTTTAGAATATTTGACTCAACAATCTAATATTTTGAGTGTTTGGTAATGACATATTGAAAGAGTAGATTGGAGCTCAATCTATTGTTTTCGAATATGCTGCTCCACCCAGCATATTTATATTAGTAGATCGTGAAATATGAATCCGCCAAATATTTACACATAGATACAACAATCTATTAACCAAAATCCGCTAATTACCAAACACTTCCACTTAATCTGCTAATTGAAATACTAGTCAAATTGTCAATCCAATCTGTCATTTATTATCTGTTTGACCAATCTGCTTCTGCTAATATTAATCTTCTTAGTACCAAACAGGGCCATAATATTGTTTAAGGCAAGTAAGACCATCTCTAATACATAAATTTAAAATATGACATACACATCTAACATGCAACAATTTACCAATTAAATGAACTTCTTGTAAACTGGGTTTTAACATATTAGCAACAACAGTCGTGGCAGATTCATTATCAAAAGTTACAGATAAAGTTTTAGATGAAAGTCTAAATTCATTAATACCGTTCATGATAATGGCATGAATATTTGGGAATTTTAATCTAGCAATGTCAATATTGTTTTTATAAATGTTCCGGGTGTAATTACGAGGGTAATTATGGATCAAGTTTGTGGTACACGTAAGCTCGTAA
>JAYMSF010002589.1:0-10101 GCA_036897335.1 Silene vulgaris
AATAACTTAATGAGAGACCGTCTCTCACAAGTTTTTGTGTTAAAAAAAAAGCAACCACTATATGAATAAATAGTTATCACTTTATATATGTTTTTAAAAATTGATCACTTTATAATTAAAAAAGGTGGTCACTTTTGAAAATAAGATGGTCACCTTTTAATAGACATGTCAAATGGATCAATCATGCAAGTTGAACTTTGCTAGGTCATTTGAGTTGCAAGAAATCGAACTCGGTCGGGCCGGATCATTTTCAAGTGGTATTTTATCAAACTATTTGGGATTAACAATCAGTATACGATAATAAAATTTTTGATCACGCGAGTCCAGTTAGAATTAAATTATTCGAGCTGAGTTAGTTTCAGATCCACCTTTAAACCATAAGACATTTGATCTTTACCAAGATCACACCCTACAAGAGTCTCAAGAATAAGAAACTATTTGCCAAATGACTCAATTTAACAGTCTACTTTCCTCCCTCCCAAAGTTCACTGCCTAAAATTTAACAGTTCACACTCTATAAACTATTTGGAAATTAACAATCAGTATACGATAATAAACATTCAGGTGGTGTTGGATAATGTCATGTCAATTTGGATTTTAGATAAGACGATTTTGGTTCTCAATTCAAGCTCGAGTCTAATTAAGGTTGAATAATTTACGATTTAAGAAAATATTTTGCAAACCAACTCAATTTGACAATTTAACATTCCATTTTTCCTCACTCACCCAAGTTCACTACCTGAATTTAACAATTCACCCACTCCATAAACCCTACTAAAATCCCAAACCCTAACCCTAAAAAAATCCCCAAATCTTGTCCAACAAAATTCACCTGAAAAAAATGCCTTCTTACCACGATGAATCACCCAAATCTTTATTCAATCTACTATCCGAAGAACTAATTATCGAAATCCTAACCCGTACCCCATCGAAATCCGTATGCCGTATCAAATCCGTTTCGAAACGTTTCAATTCAATCATATCTCATCCCCATTTCCTTCCCTTCTACGTTTCTCGCGTTTCTGTTCCTTCTTCCTGGGTCATCCTTGACCAAATCCCGCAACTCGCTCCCGAGTCGACTCACCCAGCACAGTTCCAACTCGCTGATCGCCCAAAAATCTCGACTTGTGCCATAAATCCGCGAAAATTGGTGTCTGATCTGGTTACTAACCCAACCCGGACTGCTTGCTCGACCCAAATACTCCAATCCAGTAACGGGTTGATCTTGTTTATCGTGTTAAATAATCATGACCTGTTTAAGGACGATCCGGATACGGACAATTCGGATGCGTGGTTAATCGAAGAGGAAGTGTTGTATGTGGTGAACCCGATTAGTAATGAATGTTTTGGGCTTCCGAAGCCGACACGGTTTATTGTTCGGTGGACAAATGTTGGGTTTACTGCCCCGGTTGACCCGGAAACTGGTTTGGTGGGTAGGTTTATGGTAGTGGAGTATCGACCTTTGATCGAACCGGCTTGTGGGTCTTTTTTGTGTTTTGCGTCGGATACGGGTAAATGGGTCGAAAAGATGACGGATTTTGTATGGGGATTCCGTCTTTGGAGGGCGGATGGGGCGTTTGAGTTTAAAGGGAAGTTGTTTTGGGTTGATTTGAGTACGGGGTTGTTTACTTGGGATGTGGAGGGTAATGATTATTTTCGAGAGGTCAAAAATAGGAAGGAGGCGGTGTGTCGTTTAATTCCGGTGCCAGAAGGGAGAGAGAAGCCATATCATACGGTTGGATTGGAGGATGAGAGGTGTCTCGGTGTTGGTGGCGGGTTTGTGCAGTATATGGAGGTGTTTAAGGAGGAGCATTGTGTTTTGATGTTGTGGAGGTTGAAGAATTGTGAGGTTGGTGGTGAATGGAGTTTGATGTTTAAGGTTTCGAGGGAGAATGTCGAAAGGTTTTTCACTTCTGACAGGGATGGTGGGATGCCTAAGCCTTGTTTTCTTCATCCTTTGGAGGCGGATGTTGCGTATTTTGAGACGGGCGACTGTATCTTTTCGTTAAATCTTTGTACTCAAAAGCTTGAGAATGATGATGGGTTTAACCCACATCCATTCCTACTTCCATTTGTTCTGCCAAAGTGGTCGTCTCCTATTCCTAAGCGTCTGTGTATGTGCCACCATTAGTATCTCTGAAACTCTTTTATCGTTTGCTTATTGTGTTTTACGTATACTTGGATCATCTTAACTGTTAGGTGGTTTCTTAACTGTATTGTTATGCCTACTCGGATGCAAATTCAGACATGATAGGTTGGACGCGCCTCTTCTGTGAAAAAATTGTATTTTCGGTTTAAAATAAAGTGTCTAGGGGCTGTTTTCTGTCGGACACACGACACATTATCGAAGTGAAGTGAAGTGATGATTCTAACATAGGCATAAGTTGGTGTTCTGAATTCATATTTTAAAGGATGATGGATGTTGGTATTTTGCGCAATCTCCTTGATTTAGAAACCTGGACCTTTTCACGATTCAAACAGCCTTGTTGCTCTAAAACTGTTTTATTCTGCTGTAGTTATTACTCCGCTACTCAATACTCGTATTCCTGATTGATTCTGTTTTTCACTTCTTATTCTGTATATTTGTGGCAATTCAACATTATTCTATAATGCTGATGGTTACATGTCCGCGATTTTGTGTTCAGCTACATAGTCCTGATGTTTGGTATGCGAGGTTTGAGCCAAATCCATTTTAACTGACTAGACATACTTGTTCTTTTGCCAGGTGTCTAGTGTCCAGTGCAGGACTGCAGGACATGAATCTGGTCCGGAAGGTGCTGCATGTGGCAAGGATATGGAGGGTAACTAGGATGCGCTTGGTTATTTCTATGGTGTCACTGCTTCAGAATCACGGGCTGTCGTGTTAGCAGTATGTAGTTATGTTCTTTAAACAATTTGAGAATCTCTTCGTGTTTAAGTATGCACGTTGTCATCTCGCTTCTAGAGCTAAATATCTGTATGTTTCGTGAATGTTGGGTAGTGTTGCAATCCAAAGTTAACTTTGCATCATTTTTTTTCTTTCTTTTTGTTTTTGTTCATTTGATTACCGTTTTGACTTGTTTCAAAAAGCCGAAGACTCATTGTTATTCTGTGGCTTTGCAATTTGTTGGATTAAAGCGAAATAACTCCTTTTGCCATCTGCACTTCACAGAGTGTGAAGTAGCAATCGGTTAATACAATTCGTGACCCAACATCCATTAGGGGTATCCGAAAACAGTTTTTCTGCGTTCAGTTTGGAGTTACGATTGCATAAACACCTGACCTTTGCCCACTCCCTAGGCAGGTATCTTCTCCCCTGTTTGAGGCACTTATTTATGGAGTAATGTTTTTACTTCTTTGAGCTGTCACCCTGTCGATACCAATGGACTAATGGAGTAATAGGGGTACGATATTGTGATGTGATAATATACTATTGTTTGATGTAGATATACTAGTATAAGTGATCTCAAGTAACGACTAAACACTAACGACGTAGAGAATTTAAACATAAGTATTATTATTAGTGATCTCATTATCTGCTACTTTGTTACTAATTTTAACTTTTAATTATGTACTTTGAATGCGAAAGTTCATGACGGAGATGAATTGCGCCTAGCATATATATGGAATAGAGGGAGTATGTTAGTTATGTACTCGTATATTAGAAATTTAAAATTTAGATGGAAATCACCAGTTTGCCCGTCTAGCTCTGTATCTTAATTTTGTTTGTTGGTTCAAATTATGTGGAAGTTCTGCATCTGACATATAGTTCCGAATCAAAAGGCGTAGACCATAGGAGTTCGTGGACGCATACACGATATTGACATCAATAGCATCCCTCAAGATGACAAACCAAATGAACTTGGTCCAGGAAATGATAACTTGATAGAAATTGCTGAACTGATGCTTAATGGAAATTTGAGCCATTACTCGTACTATACTGGTAATAATGTTGGTGTCCGAGGCCTCCCACGAGAAAATAAAAATTCTGTATCTTCAAGGTTTGTCTACCCTAATCAAGACGTAGAGCACATTCACCCGTACTCTGCTAGTAAATTGCCTCCTAGCTTTGTTGAGGCTGTGGATTCACATCAGAAATTCTGAGCTTGGTCTCCACAACAGGGTTTATCTCAACCTTCTTCTGTATGGCCGCCACCTGTGATGCTAAGTCATTGCCTTTGGGAATTACTCACCCTCACCAAATGATCCCTCCAAAGTCTAATACTTTAAATGATGCAAGATTCCGTCACCAGAATTCCAGGACCTCCTTAAATTTCGAAAATCCGGAGAGCTCATCAAGGTCTAGTACTGGTGTTGATGTCAATGAAGCAATTCCTGCATGCATTTTCTCAGTCTAATGCAAAATGCAGCTACAGTGCAAAACACAGAGTTGCCTGGGCCACAAAGGTTGGTACCGCAATCAAGCTCAAGGTTTCCCTTCTCAAAAAGCATTTCGAGTTTGCTATGCAAGATAACTCTCGTCATCCATGTTACCCATCTACCCTCCCCACCTCAAGTCTGTTCCCTTCTTCGTTGCATAATGGCAAGGGCATTATGGCCGTAGGAATAGTGGTAGTAGTGGGTTTATGGGTCCGATTCCATAGACATTCTCTCGCTTTGCTCCTTTTCCCCAGTAGGAATCCACGATCTCCTCTCCTCGACTGGTGAGAAGGCCAATGGCTCGTCTACTTGACAAAGGGAAGAGTATCGCGTCAACTTCAAATCTTACCTCCGTCAACAACCCCTTTGCAAGTAGTAAAAGAGTCCTTCAACTTGCAATGTGAGAAGCCGGTGTCACCACCTGAACCCGAAAAGATAACCAGAGTCCAGAACCCAAGTAAGTTCATTGACCTGAAGTTGGTGGCGAAGTATATGAATGGGCTAGAGGAGTTTCATGAACATCGTGAAGAACTTGAAGAAATCACTTTTTTTTTTATTAAAGAAACTTATTTTAAAAAAAAAATTCATAGCAACAGTTTGTTTTTGCTGGAGGTATGTGGTTACAGTGTACCCTGCTATTTACTACGTCAAGGACTCAAGGGGCAAGTCCATAATTTATACGGAGTAATACGTATGGTAACTACGGAGTATTACAGTACTTAATATCTACGAGTATCAATGCATTAGTTTAGGGACCGACGAACTTAATCAATGAAAGGTCAAACATAATTAATGGTGTACCAAAAAAAGTCAATTCTCACATATCTTTTCAATAACCTGCTACACTATTTGATAAAGTGAACTTATTTCAAAAAAAAAAAAATTGATAAATTGAACTCGAAATAATTACACACAATTGGTGGCATGAAATAGAATAAGGTTGTAGTTGCAATTTTCCATTACTACCCTTTAGTTTAAAAAAAAATAAAAAAATAAAAAAATTGTTGAATCAAGTTTTACGCAAAGTAGAAAACTGACAACCCTCTGCCACCCCCATTCCCCTCCCCGACCACCCTAATCCCCTCGCCGTCGATCAGACCAACACCTCACCGTCGACTAGTCAAACCCCTCGCCATCGACCACCCTATCCACCAACTCCGATAAATCTATGTGATCCATCCACCCTACCCAACCGCTACTCCGTCGATGCACCCTACACATGTCGTCGTCAACCTAACCCCTCCTCTCCGACCACCCGACTCTGCGTCGTCGACCATCCTAGCCTATGTCGTCGACCACCCTACCCACCATACTCCGATCATGACGACCCATCCACCGTACCCAGCCGCTTCTCCCTCGACGCACCCTACCTACGTCGCCGTCGACTCAACCCCCCTCCTCCTTTCTCCGTTGTCGGTCGTCTGGTTGTATGTTGGCTGGAGGGCGGCTGTGATTTGGTCCCCTTCTCTCTCTTTAGGTTTTTTTGTGAATAGGAAATGCAAGGGGTAGACTTGGAATAAATGATAAAAATGCGCAGAATTTAGTAAAATTGTGCGCAGGATTTAGCACGTGACTTTTTTTATAGAAGGTAAGATGTGTGGAGTATGGCATTTCTAACATCTTGGTTTTATCCCACTCTCTGAATGAAGAACAGTGTCATTTAATAAGGCACTTGGGATTCCTGGCAAAACAATCTTCCCACCAATAGCGGCAACTCTTTATCAAAGCTGGTTAACGTGGGTGTTGACAAGTTTTCGCTTTCAGACAAGTTGTCAAGGATGAACGAAAAAACAAACTTGAGAAGAGTTTCGCTATTCGAAAGAGTTTCACGAGTAGTTTTAGCACAGATATCTAATTCCAGTAGATCTTGCTTGCGACGGGTCGGATCTTGCGACGGATATTTTGTGAGACGAAATGGGTAGAGGGGACAAGGTGGGCACCCCCCACGTGCTTCTCCACTCACCCTTGATGGGTATTTTGTGAGAGAAAATGGTATCCGTCATTCATTTGTGACGAATAGTGTCCGTCACAAATGAGAATTTGTGATTCACCAATTGGATGAGAAAACTTGGGGGTAAGTAAAGAAAGGAGCTCCAAAATTGAAACTAGGCAATAAAATACTTCACATTGGTTAAACCAAAAAAAAGGCAGGAAAAGTGATGAAGAGAATGGTGGATGAGCTGGATGATCCCTAATGACAGTCTCCATGAATTAAAATAAGTGTGAATTATTATGACCATGGTTTTCTTATGTTGCATCGAACCCATACATACAACTATTTTCGCTTGATGACAGATTTTATAATTTTATTTTAGGGTAAATTATTAAATCATCATCTATTTATTTATCTATTTATTCAAGTCAACCAATATACATACAGCCTAATTATGCCGACATCCACGTGCATGCATGCATTGCTTAACACGTAAGCTTATGATATCATTCTCTTAAGCACCAAAACATAAATGCTAATTACACATAAGTAAATAAACAAATAAAAAAGAAAATAGCTGGAAATTGTTATCTTTTATTAGTTTGTTACTTCCTCCGTCCTTGTCAATAGTTTACACTTTCCGAATTGAGGTTACTTTTGATTTTTTTTAATATTTATAAACTTATTCAGAACAAAGGGAATACTAATTGGTTAGGTTTCGTGGGTCTCAGAATCATCTTTCTGATTTTGCCGCATCATCACAAATAAGAGTTTGCCCTAGTTGGTTTGGCTAATGACCAACCCAAAGAACAACTATATTAATTAGAGAAAATATCTAGCAAATTTCTTAAATATATCTTAGAAATTAGAAATATCATATGAATTTATCGTTTAGAAAGCGACACGTTTGCTTTTCTTATTAGTGAAAACAATGTTGGATTGTTCTTAGCTTCCATCCGACATTGCAACAATGAGAATAGAAATCGACTCTCAAATAAGAGTCATGGTGAGACTAGCTTATACTGCTTAAGACGATAATATCAATTTCAATGGTAAACTGATCTAAATATTGACACTTGATGATAATAAGACAAACTTATTTAGATACAGATTTAAATCCGTTTATAGTTAAAACAAATACTGCCGTTTGAGACAAGTTTCTACCAATTAAGGTAGTATACTATTAACAATCTACCCTATAGAAAATAGTATACATGGTACTACTACGTAATTGACAGGGTGTATGAGAATCATTGGGCATATTATTCGAAATATACTCCATATGGAGCATTAATTAGGGCGACATTATACAAATGAAGAGGACAGGATATCGTATTATTTATTCATGGGTGCACGGGTGCTTCACAGTAATTTGCTGGCAACATTAACAACAATCTAGAACCTTGTCTATTCCTTCTAGAGGTGATGATGGGACGAGACAGCTCACAAACAACTCGAGATTAGCTCGGTTAAAACTAGGCTCGTGCGAGTTTGGCTCGATCTAGGGCTCGGCCCGAGAGCTTAACGAGTCAAGCCAAGCAAACGCTGGCTAGATTCAAAAAGCTCGCGAGCGGCTCGAACTTATGTGATTAGATAAGATGTTGCTCATTATATATTTTCTTAATAGAAGTAGAGCAGAGAGTTTAATGAATGACTTATTATGGAGTACATTAATAATCACATAATGTTTACTAGTTGTCTATATCATGCTTGTTATGTATAGAAATAAAATCAATAACTGGATTACAATTTTACGCCGTAGAATTAACTAAAATCGGTACAAAATCTATCTCTATATGCATGACATAACAAAACATTTTACCCAAGTAACTACAAACTAAAAGCAAAGCTAAGTATTTAACCCTGGTGAGCTTGGCATAGAACAGTAGAACCAACTGTCTGTTACCTGATGGCTTGATTGGCTTCTATTGATTGGTTTTCCGAGTAAAGCTGGTAATGCATATGGCTAATGTGAACTTCACAAGGACACAAATATGGTGATGCGGTTGCATAACTAACGTAAATTGAAGACAGGACTAGGCAGTCTTTTCTACTTCCGAGTCAAGATTAGACAGTTCCTTTCTTCCCAGCATAGGATCAGAAGGGGTTCGAAAATCATTTGAAGGCAATGGGGCTGGCTTTATGAGAGTCAAGGTGCTATCTTTGTCAAAATCTTCGTCCCCCGAGTAAGCATACCTATTTGCAAGTACAAACCACGAAAATGAGGGAAGAAAGTAAATGATTTTGGGGTTACTGGCGTGAGACCTTGGCAATGGGATGTCACAAAGATAATGTAACGCGAAGTGGCCAATACACATGTAATTACAAAACCCATATCGAATGTGTTAAAATCTTCACTTCTTAAAATTTGAACACAACTCCTCTCTCTTATAACCTCTTTTGCACAATTGCATGGAATCATTTGCAAATACCAAGATTTAAAAGAAAATGAGTTTTTTCTTTTTCCTGAAAAATAACATGTAGTGTGACTCAAGTCACCGTATTGGTCAAAGATAAGAGTAAATTAACAAAAACTCCCTTCAATATACCACTTTTCAAAATTAACTCCCTTATAAAAACTTTTTAATAATTTACCCCCAAAAAATGTACTCAGGTCAAAATTTGCACCCAAATGGATTTTCAGGTGAAAAGTCGTATTTTATGACCGTTTTGCCCCTGTTTTATTATTAACCCAACATCTCAATCACTCTCTCATCTTCATCGACATTAAAATTCAGATTTTTACTCAAAATATCTCCCCCAAATTTCTTGGTTTAATTGGGAATCAATTCTCCTCCAAATTTCCGGGTTTAATTCTCCCCCAAAGTGGGAATCCCAAGTCATATTTTTACTCAAAAATTGGGAATCATTGTATCTAGCTCAATGGTAATGTCAACATTAGGGTGATTTGAGGCTTACAGAGGTCATGTGAAATTATCAACTGTGCCAACCAAATGCCACTTCACAATATAAATTGAGTATACTATTGAATGTCATATGTTTGCAGCTGATTAAAGCGTGTGTAAATCAAATTTCTTGGTTTAATTGAATTTCTGGATTTCTACTGGATTTTTTCTGGGTTTAATTGGGAATGAATTCTCCCCTTAATTTCTGGATTTTTACTCAAAAATTCTCACCAAACTTTTTAATAATTTCTGGGTTTTTTTGATGAAATGCAAAATTGTATATATAATAGAAATATATACAGGAATCGACTCAAAGATCAACCGGACAAATTGAACCCAACTTATCCATTCCAACAATGAACACCCAAATTAGAGTTACTCATCTTCAACAAACCCCAGGTATTATCCCTTTTCACTTCCTTTCGCGATTTCCATTTTCAATCAATAAGAGACATGACTACTTCTCTTCTTCCTTCAATGAACAAGGGCGCAATTTCTGGGTATTGAGAATCAATTTCTGGTTTTTTTTTTTTGCTAATTTCCGGGTTTAATTGCTTGTGTAATCATCTCGGATTGTGCTAATAACATGTACAATGAAGAAAATATGAACACCGAATTGAAGGAAAAAAGCACAAAAAAATGAACCCTAATTGAAAAGCTTAATTGGGGAAAAATGGAGAAAATTATGTGAAGAGGATGAATGAAAGAGTAAATGAGGGGAAAAGTATAAGGAGAGAGGAGTACAAGAGTTTATAAGAGAGTAGAAGGGCATTTTCGTCCAAAAATTAGACTTAAAATTAGAAAATTCAAAATTTGTCGGAATTTGCTACCTGTGCGTCAATTTGGGTGTAATATTTGACCTGAGTACATTTTTTGGGGGTAAATTATTAAAAAGTTTTCATA
>JAYMSF010002590.1:0-10100 GCA_036897335.1 Silene vulgaris
AGTTTTGGTAATTAAGTTTAAACATTACCTATTCCGTTAAATTCATTGTGAAAATGTCCCATTTTGGAAAAAAATTCCACAAAACTAGTACTAGTACGCATTCATATTGCTAATAAGTTGTGTATCATTTACCATGATAAAGGTTGTGTAATGTACTAATGTAGTTTACCCGAATTTGCATATTTAGTAACAAGTATTTACCTGAATGAATAAGATGCTTGAAAGAACTTTGTTTAAGAAAGTTTGATTTGCTAAAACACAAATTCTCATTTGTGACGGACTAAATCCGTCACAAGCTTGTGACGTGAGACAAAAAGCCAAGTGGGAGGGCAAATGGAAGAGCTGAGAGGTCACAAGCTTGTGACCGTCATAAACAAGACGGGCTGTTGCTCATTCTCATTGCTTTTCACACCAAACTATAATTAATACATCAACACATGGTTTAAATATAAAATTATTCATCAAAAACTAAAACACATTAAAATATTTGCTGATAACTCAACCCGATACTGACTCGATCCGATTTGCTACCCACTGCGACATCGAACAAATCCAAATCCATCATTGACCCGACACAACCCAAACCCCGATATGACCCGTCTGTAATCGACCCGAGTGGTCACTTCTAATCTAAGTCATTCCTCTAGTCCAGTCTTATTTCTTTGTATTTTGAGTGTACTCAAATTAATTGTTCCTTTTTTTCTCAAGAAAATAAATAAAGTAATTATGTCGTGTTTGGGCTACGCATAGACTTATTTCTCAAATTCCAGCTCATACACAGCCCGCGACCAATAGCATATCTTGTCGTGTCAATCTCGGGTCAGGATTCAACCCTATCTATGAGAATAAAGTCACCCTCTGGTTTAAAAAATAATAAAAAAAGGATTTACCTTAGGCGAAATTCTACTGCGTTCGGCTCCCTTCTGGTAAACTGTCCTCTGTAAATTCCTTCTTAGTAAATCCTTGATCTTATTTCCATGCTCAAGCTTGTATCTTTACTTGAAATTAACTTTAAAATTTAACTGTTATCTCAATTCAATATGAAAGTTTGCATCTTTACCCAATTTGTAAATTTGTTATCAATTTCATGCACAAAGTAAAGTGTTTATTGTTTTACATTTGCAATTTGATATCCTATTTGACCCGTTTTAAGTTTTAGACATATATGATATAGGTCCGTCTTGAACAAGAATTTGTGTTGCTAAAAAGATTTAGAAGTTGATTTCTTGTAGACTTACTGTTGGTTTTTTTTACTTTTTATTGTATATTGTATTTGGTGTAGGGCAGTCAAAGTTGTTGGTGGTAGCTTGCTTTGTCAAATTCTATGGCCACCCTTTCCTCTGTAAGAAGGGTAAGTTTTGTTTATCGTTGGAAAATGAGATTACGCCACTAGGTAATATACAGCACTACCTCCGTCTTAGTCATTTGTTTACCTTTGGTTTTAGTGCAAATACCGGAGAGAAGAGGGAACCATTTATGGTTATTGTTCGCAAATGCCAAGTGGATTGTAAATTTGTAATGCTTATGGATTATCAGACTGCCCATAGAAAACATTTTCAATATAGAAAGATAAACAAATGAATAGGATATCTCAAAGTGGAATAGGTAAACAAATGACGGGGATTATCAGACTGCCCATAGAAAACACTTTGGTTTCTTTAAGGTACTGGACTACTGGTAATCTATTGACACTAGCGGCTGGGTAGCTATAAATGTCAATATTGTCATATGGTGAGAAGCACTTCAATGGATGGAAAAGTCGAAAAGAGAGAACCCTTCAAAATTGTTCGATTTGTTGATTGGACTTTCTTTTATGTTGCCATGTTTCAGAATCCTGACAACGGTGAGGACCGTATTAGTGAATTGCCGGATGACATTCTTTTGAACTTTCTGTCTCCTATGGGAATGAAAGAGGCCGCAAAAACAGCATTATTTCCAAAAGATGGAGGTATCTTTGGGCCAAGCGGACCCATCTGGATTTTAATCATTTAATCGTACTCCCGCAGAGCGATCCAAATCCAAGAAACATCATCTCTTTTGACAAGGGCCAAAAAAAGAAATATGTGACGTGGGTCAATCAAGTGATCGGTTTGCATTGCGGCACCTGCATTGACACATTCAGGGTTGAGTTTAGCCTTGGTAGCAGCGATACTCATCACATCGACAAATGGGTGAATTTTGCTCTATCTAAAAAAGTTCAGAACTTTGAGCTGAACTTGTTTTCATACACTATTGAACTCGACATTTTAAATCCATCAGTGAGTATCCTTGATAGTGGTGTCAGTTTCCTCAAGTCCCTTCATTTAACGAGCGTTAATGTAAGTGGGATATTTCTTGAATATTTACTGTCACGGTGCTGTCTCTTGGAACAGCTATATGTTAACGATTCACAAACACTGGTGAGATTGAAGGTTGTTGGTTTATCTTGCAAGTTGAAACAGTTGACAATACTTTCTTGCCGCCATTTACGAGAACTTGAGATTGATGCTGCCAATCTTATATATTTTGAATATGCCCCTATAAATCCTAGTACTAATGTAGTGTTCAAGAGCACACCGGTGTTCATTGAAGCGAGGTTTGGTGAGAATTATTTTGGCTTCGTTGACTCAATCTTTCAGCAAATCTCACACCTTGCTGCCCAGTTCATCAAGCTTTCCTTCAATCTAATAATGGTCAGTTTTTGTTTGTTTTTTTTGGTTATTTTGTTTGCGGGTGTCTCATAATCTATCCCTCATACGGTGATCCATTTTGTGTCCTAGTTCGGTAAGATCCCTACAGGCGTACCCACTTTCTGCAGTCTTGAGCAGTTGAATTTGCAACTTGGTGGGGTGGAATTTGACCTCTTGGCCATAACACACTTTCTAAAGGCATGCCCAGTGCTGCGCGAACTTAAGTTGGAGGTAATATTCTACTTTCACGTTAATATCGTTGTACTCATCTTCTCAAAGTTGCTTTAGTCAGTCATTTCTTATGTTACTGAGTTTTGGATACGGGCGTTGGAATAGAGCATATATCAAAGTGCGGGACCTGGATATCTAATGACCTCAACGTCTTTAAGTCTTATGAAACATATATCTCCCCTTCCAAAATGTTATGTTTTTTGAAGACGTGTTCCTGCACGGCTACACCTATTTCTCTTTTGTGGATGCAGTCCCCTTGTCTGAAAATTGACTCATTCCATATTTCCATGTCCCGCGCCTTTTGTCTATGAAAAGTCTTATTTTGCTCTGCTATATTGCTGTTTTTTTGGAGTTGCTGAAGTGAAGTTGATCAACTGTTTGGTGATCGTGTACAATTCTGAGTTCGCCTAGACGATCTTAGGATGTGTAGTAGGCAGAATAGCTTTGTGTTGAAATTATATGGATTGTTAACCTTGCAGATTGCGTGGCATAGCTATGATCTGGAGATTGAGCCTTATGATCTGCGGGAAGTTGACCTGACTAGTGCAAATGTAATGCAAGATAAAGTCGAGTTTGAGGAGAGGTTTAATTGGGAGTACTTCGACGGAGTGGGGCAGACAGAGCGAACAACTCATCCAAATCTTCAAGTGCTGCAAATAGTTGGATTTAATGGATGCAGAACCGACGTTGATTTAATACTGTTTCTTGTGGTTTTGGCGTGCAATCTTGAGACCATTATATGTGATCCTCAACGTTTTTTTGATCGTCCCATAGCTAAGGTGGTTGAAGCCTCAAGAAGTCGAGCTGCTAAACTTGCAAAACTTATTCCACCCAGGATGGACGTAGTAATTCTCTAAATGTAGGGCTATCTACTTTCTTTCCATGCACTGTATATTCTTAAATCTTAGGTATACTGCTTAATCTGTCATAAGACGGTTTATGTATTCGGCCTTCTGTCTTCAACTCCTATTCTTTGAAAGATGGTTATTTTTTTTTGTTACAGTTGGATAGATTAATAAACGTTTACACGATATAATACAGACCTTCTTCGCAATATTATGCGCACGACGATTCAAAGACCTAGCGATAAAATGGACACTAATACAATGAAAGACATAATTGTAAGAAGATGGTTATCTAAATCACAACACAAATATAGCAATACTCTTTCAAATGGAGAGTTTGTAGATATGAGAAAAGCGAGTCATTAAGCTTAGGCTATGAGTTCGGGTGTGAGTGTGCGTCCAATGATAATTAACTCTTCTACTAAATTCACAAAGTTTAAAACGTACTGAGAGGAAGCATACAAAGCCGAGACCAATTGCCTATAATACATCGAGAAAAGTCTTTTCCAGTATCCAACCCAACATTATATACACGATATACAAAATGTTATTGTATTCACCTTGTCAACGATTAATCGTTTCACGAAGTAGATACTCACAACCTGAATTCGACCGTTAACATTAGAATCGCCTATGTAACTCTTTTACAGACAAAAGAACAATTAATCGTTTCAAGTTTAATTTTCATGAAGCACGTACTCATGACCTGAATTCGAACCCCGTCAACATTAAAATCACCTATATAGCTCTTTTACACACAAAAGAACAATTAATCGTTTCAAGTTCAATTTTCCAAGTCATTTATTTTTCCTTTACTAACACCTCAACCCTTTTCATCTCCTCTCAATTTCGTCATTGTAATTGAACTTGTATTCCATTTTCATTTCCCTCCATAATTTCCCCCCAAAATTTCTACAACAATTCAAACCTTTTCTCATCCCTCTTTCTCATCTTCGCGCGTTTTTATTAATACCCTTTTCCCGCACATTTCACTACTTCAGAAATCCCCACTTCCCCAAATCTCTCAATTCTTCTATTTCCCCCCAATTCTCCAAAACCCTAATTTCATCCGCCGCACTTTTACACGATTTCAGGTGAGTTCTTCATTATTTGTTGAAACTAAATCCGCCCTTTTGCTTCTTATGCTTCTAATTTTCATCCCTTTTGCTGAATTCATTTTCCATCCACTTTTAATTTTAGGGTTAGGGTTAGGGTTTAAGTGTTTAACGCTATTGGGTTATTTGTTTATGAACTGTGATTAATTGTTTTATTTTTTCTTTTTAGTTGATTTAATCGATAAATTGGTGATGCGATGAGTGCTGTAAACATCACAAACGTTGCAATCTTGGATAACCCGGCGCCGTTTCTCAGCCCGTTTCGCTTTGAGATTTCGTATGAATGTTTGGATTCTCTGAAAGATGGTACTTTCTGAATTCTGATTCTTACCCTTCTTTGCGCTTAATTTAATGTTTGTTTTTGACATCATGGTTTGCCATTAGATCAGATTGAATGGGTTTTAGTTGTACATGAAATCGAGTAGTTATGATTTATGAGTGTTATTTTGCGATGTTATGGTATGTAAAATGAAGCTTGGTTGTATGAAGCGTTGTATCGAAAAGAGAGTTTTGTTCATGTCAAAGCGAGTTTGATAGGAAATAAATTTTTGCAATGATGTTATATGCTGGATGAAATGTTCGTCTGTGAAAAGGAGACGGGTGTTTAGGAATGGATATACAAATATACAATGTTGAGCGGTTGATCAGTTGATGTATTTCGAGTCAGCGTGTAAAACTGTAGTATTAGAGTTTCTAACTACTGATTTAGCACATCGTATCATTCATTCTAAATTACTAATGAAGGGAAGTGTCTGCTTAGCTCATAATTTAGTATCTACGCAGTTCATGCTGTTGTTCAGCATGTTAGAGAATTGGTTGAATGATGTGAGACATGTAGAGTACCAGCTTTAGAATTGCTCGTCAGCTATACGATAAAAGGATAAATGCGTAGTTGGGTACACAAGATGTAAACAAGCTGAAGTTTTAGCTGTTGTAGGAGAAACTACTCCGGCTGGTGCTGTGTTTGTTTACTAAAAGGCCTTTGATAATGAGTGTCATCTGGGAGAAAATTAGATGGTAAAGAGGTCGCTTGTGCCTCTGGATTATTGGAAAAAGTTGAGGGGTTTAAATACCGACGTTGGGAGCATCTGATTTTCATGACCATAAATAAACTATTAGGACACTTAGCGTGCCTTCTCCGAGTAATCTTGCTGAAGCCCTGTGTACGCTGGTCAGGCTTTTGGTGCTTGCTTCTGCTCCACCTCAAGGCACAAGCTATAACTTGATTCATCATTTTATCTTGTCAGTGTAGCATAAACAATTACTCTTTGCGCCATTTGTCTTTCTGAGTCTATAAAACCAAGAGTTTATTACTCTTAACAAGTATGCTGCTCATAATCTTCTTGGTGAGATTAGTTGTAATGATAATGTAGAGGTTCTTGTCTGCGGTTTAGTACTCTACATCACCTTTTTGTCACATTCTTTTGAATGTTTGTCAATCCTGATGGACAGCTTGTAGAACATATTTCTTTTATTAATGTTGCTTCTTGTAGCATTCTTTTTTACTGACGGTATTAAACAACAGATATAGAATGGAAACTCATTTACGTTGGATCGGCTGAAGATGAGACTTATGACCAACAGTTGGAAAGCGTGCTCGTAGGACCTGTAAATGTTGGCAACTACCGTTTTGTTCTTGAGGTTAATATCCATGTCTCTGCTGTTAATTTTCTTGAGCGAGTACTGAGTATTGTATGAGAAAATCTTATATGTGAGTTTGACGGTGTGGGACTAACCCAAATTTCCACGAATTTCTGTTTTAATGATTTGGTTAATCACTAAACTCACATGTAAGACGGTCTTGTATAAATTTGTGAATTTTCATTTGTCGTGTGGTTAATGCAATCATTTTAATGATATCTCTTCCTCATGCTAGGCAGACCCACCAGATCCATCAAAAATCCGTGAAGAAGATATCATCGGTGTCACAGTTCTGTTATTGACATGCTCATATCTAGGGCAAGAGTTTATCAGAGTAGGATATTATGTGAACAATGATTATGACGATGAGCAGCTGAGAGAAGAACCACCACAGAAGGTGATCATTGACAAGGTCCAGAGAAATGTTTTGGCTGATAAGCCTCGGGTTACCAAGTTCCCTATTAATTTTCAACCTGAGAACAATGAGCATGCAGAGCAGCCTGCAGAATCACTTGATCAAACTGCAATTAACAATGATCAAGAACAAGACCAACACTCTTCACCACCACCACCACCACTGTCACCAGTCGATAACAAGTCTGAATAGCACTCGTTGGGTCTGAGAACTTTATTTTTGATGATTGGTGGAGGGAATGAGTAATGACGTAGTCACAATGAAAATTAGCAATATTAGTTCTTTTTGGTACTCGTCTTGCTTGGTATGATGTGTAGCAGAAAGATATGAGGATGGTGACTTCTGCTCGAAATTAAGATGTACAATGTACTTTACAAGACTTGCGAATTTCTGGTATGTCCGGCTCTTTAGTATGGTTCATTACTTCACTATTCTGAAATTTAGGAATTCCCATTTTTCTCTAAGATCTGAATTTTCAATGCCAGAGTAATTAAGAAATTTGAAACATAGTTCTCCTTCTCCGTATTAAGTTTGCTTTTGGTTGTGGCTGTATCGGATTTCATTGCCTATTGTTAAATGCGATCAATAACGTCTCAACACGACAGTGTTATTGCAATGATCTTGAAAATTTTACAGAACTGTCGTGTTATCGTGAAAACCATATTGTAAATGATTGTATAATGTATACATCAGATCCTAGAAATCAAATTCAAGTGATCATTGTGCTGTGAGGCAAAGCACACAAACTCTTGATCCGACAACAGAGCAGCCATTGTATTCGGCGCAAGACATATATCCAAATCCACACTACCATCACCTTCCGTCCCCAAATAAGCATTCACCTTGCCGTCCACTTTATTCACATTTCCGCTTCGGAATGCCACTAATTTACCCAGCCCAAATTGACTCTCATTAAGGACGAACCGGGTAGAACCTGCCACCGTCACATTTCTGGACACTGAAGTTTTAACTGGAGGTTGAAATTCAATCCTTTCCTTGTAGGCCTGTAAGATCAAATCCCGTGCTGCTCTGTCGTCTTGGGCTGCTACGGCCTGCTGAAGCAGAGTGGCAGCCCACCCGATACTATTCCTCAACAGTTCACCCACGCTGGTGGACGCCATGGCTTTAATTGCGTAATTCCCAAAGTAATCACTTGTCAAAGGTGGATTGAACCGCGACCTAAGATTGACAGGCAACGCGCAAGTTGTCAGATCAGTCGGGTTAAGGTTCCTGATCCGAGTGATGCATTTCCATACAAATGCTGTCAAGGACAGAAATGTCGAAATTGTGTTACAAGTATTATTACCATTTGAATTATTAGCTATGGCTTTAATCCTTTTCAAAGATTCAGGGGAGAATCGGATAAATCTTCTCCTTAATTCCGGTTCTTCACCCATAGACGCGGTGATGAACTCACTTGCGTCAAGGTACGGGAGCTTGAACACCAGACCGTCAATAAAATCTGGTTGTTTTACAAGCGGCAGAGAAGTCGAAGACGAGAATGTTCCCATGAAAATATGGGACCACACTCGCTGGAAATGCAAGACAGAGGTACCATCCATAACAACATGATTAACACAAAATCCGACAAACACGCCGTCTTTCAGCTCGGTCACCTGAACCGACAACAACGCCCTCATATGACCGTCATGGTTAACCGTCCTCTCACCCAAATCAAACAATTCTCGAACAAATTCAGGAACATCCACGTTGGGGCTCACAACATCACCCATACTCAATTCACGAGCAGACGCATGAACCAGCCGGACACCAGGGCCCATACCGCAATCCACATAGACGTAGCACGACTGATCATGTTGATTTGACACGGTTACGAGCCGGCCTGCTAGAGGGTAGAAGTAAACAAGGGCTTTCGAAAGCGATAACCGAAGATGCTTCAAGTAAGAGGAAAGTGTGAAATTAGAGGGTTTTGAGTAAAGGTAACCGAGTTGCACATTATGAAATGGTAACCATTTTAAGTCGAAAGGATTAAGATGGTGAACTCTCTTCGATTCGACTACCTCAATCTGTGGTCTTACGTAGTATTCTGAGATTAATTTTGTTTTTGACATGATTATTGATGATTATATTGGAAGGTTTTTGGGAGAAGATTATGTAAATTGATTGTTGGTTGGCAGCTTAAGAGATAAAAATGAACGCATTAGTGGGAACTATGGGGGTAGTAGGGATGGCCGCCTTTCTACTTTAGGATGAAAATTAGAATTTTTTTTTTCCAAATTGTGGTGTTTAAAGTCTAAGAAATTTATCAAAATGGGTGTTGTGTGTTAAAGTAATTATTACATAAAATGGGTTTACGTCAGCTCAGAAGCTAGTTTCGGATCAAAGTCGTTATGTCATCTTGAGGGACTAGAAACCGATATACTATTTGAAAAAGTTAACAAGAGGAAAAAGCATGAGTTGCTGAGGGCCTAAGCGGTTTGAACTAAAGTCACTTACGCACCTAGCAACTCGATGCTTAAATTCAACCTTTGCAAAAAAATAAAAATAAAGAAGTCATTAAGGTCGATGAGTCGTCCTCCGGCTGAGCGACTATAATTCTTAACCCAAGCTTTACCAAAACCGATCCTATGTGGACCCATTTTGGGTAAGTAGTTTCAAAGAACATTCATTTTGTTAATATGTTTGTTATTGATTTACATTTTGGAAAAAAAATTCAAAAATTTAGATGTTTTTAGCTAAAACTTTAGAAGTTTTTTTTAGTTATTGTAAGAAATTGGTTGAGCTAATCAATGATTTTATAACTTAATATGTCCCTTCACTCGACTGCCTATTGAGCTTGAAGAGTAGATAATACACATACTCACTCATACCATGAATTGAAATTCTACTTGTGAGATATTTGGAGATTTCTAAGGATTTGAACATGTGACCTTTTAAGCAAACTTGTTTCATTACTCTGTAAATAATATGGCTAATTAAACTGAGTATAAATAAAACTTGAGTAAATTGAACTACAAGTTCGTATTTGAACTAAGTAACAAGTCTATCCAAAAGGTCTCCTTCCCAACCTTTCTTCTCTTCTCTTTAGTGCCTTTCTTCATAACCATTATCATATATCTACATGCATGGTTATCAAGATTGCTAGTCGTTTTTTAAGTTCGTTTTAATTGAAAATTTTCAGATTTCTTTCTTTGTTTTCTTCTTCTTAAAGATTAGACTTTGA
>JAYMSF010002591.1:0-10099 GCA_036897335.1 Silene vulgaris
AATAACGGTTATACAAAAGAACAACTATTTAATAGCACTTGTACGATCATTTTCGTTATCGGTGTGTGTCACTCGTTCAATTACACTTTCCTTTTAAAAAGGTGCATGTTCCTAATCCTTTCATACTATTCCCTCACATTCATAATAAGTGTCCCATTTCATTCTCTCCTATTCATAATAAGTGTTCTATTATTTGAATATATAAGTGTAGTATTTTAATAAAGTGGCACACTTATTATGAATAGAAGGGAATGAAATGGGACACTTACTATGAATGAGAAGGAGTATCTCATTTTATTTCCAACTAGTCTGATCTCTTTCGTTTTAAAACGGTCAAATATTCTATTCCGTAAAAAAGACAAAAATAAAATGCTTAGTACTATAGATAACAAGATATTTGTCCTATCTAAACATGCGGGTTTACTTTTATACTTACATCTTAAATGAGAATTTATATTTTTCTCGCATCTACATTGAAAACACCTAAAAAATTGACCGTGTCGAACCCGAAAATAACAAAAGACCAACATTTTAAAAAAGACCACCACCAAAACGCACAAATATAAATAATCGATGACAAGGAAGGATAACTGATTGATTAAATTATTGCACTTGTTTATCGCTTACATGTACCTCTATTTGTGCTATTTGTAATCTCGTTAATAAATTTCATTGATTTAGATCGAAATAAAGCATAGATAGATATGGCGGGAGCTCGAGTTACGATGCAAGTAACTAACAATGGCGTCGCGATCATCACTCTTTTGAATCCTCCTGTCAACGCTCTTGCAATTCCTAGTAATTTCTTCAATTTCACTCTTTCTTCATTTATTTTTTTGTTGATATTATGATTTGAAAATTACGAGTAAATAGCATTTTGTGATTATAATTTAGTCTGTATTAGTTTTGATTTGATTTGATTTCGTGCAATTTCTTCGATTTGTTTACAGTTTACTTCCAATTTTGATAATTTTATTTTCGCGGCAGTAGTATTTTGCGATTAGAATTTTGTCGGTGATTAGTTTTGATTTGATTTCGTGCAATTTCTTCGATTTATTTATAATTTTTTTTCAATTGTGATCATTTTAGTTTCGCGGTAGCAGTATTTTGCGATCAGAACTTTGTCAGTGATTAGTTTTGAATTGATTTCGTGCAGTTTCTCTGATTTGTTTACAATTTTTAGAATTCTAGTTTCGCGTTAGTAGTATTTTCCGATTATAATTTTGCCGGTGATTAATTTTGATTTGGTTCCGAGTAATTTGTTAATTTTTGAGATTTTTGGTTGCGCTGTAGTTAGTTTTAATTTGCTTTCGAGTAATTTCTTCAATTTTTTTTCATTGTTTTTGATATTTCACAAATTCTCATTTAAGACGGACAATATCTATAGAGATGAGTGAGACAAAAATTTACAAAGAAATCAATAGTAGTTTTCTAGTAGGATTGATAAGAGAAGGTGGGATTGATAAAAGTTATAGGAATGTGGGAAGAAAATTTTGAGACGGCGGGGCCAGTGTTTTGCTATTATAAGTACTCTGCATTTATTTTGATTTGATTCCAAGAAATTTCTTCAATTTTTTTAAGTTTTCCTTTGATATTTTTATTGAAAATATGATTAGGATTTTACGATTATAATTTAGTTTGTATTAGTTGTGATTTGGATTTGGTTTTGTGGTGTAGTAATTGCGGGATTGAAGGATAAATACGATGAAGCGATGAAGAGAAGTGATGTCAAAGCTATTGTTCTTACTGGTACTCCCTCTGTTTTTTTACTAATACCTTCCTGATTATCTTCATATTTCACGTTTTTATGGTTGATGTTTCAAAGTTTTGATCATAAATATGTCAAATAATAAATCCGGTTATATTTGTCTTCAAAACTGTTATGAAAAAAGTATATGAACATCACAGTCGTATTTAAATGGTTACGTATGTAAATGAAATAAACTTTGGTTAAATGGTTTCTCTTGTAGACCGCGTGAAAGTAAACATGAAGATTTTTGTGAAGGGCGGGTTGTCTCCACGCTTTGGAAATACGAAATTTCTCATTTAGATAATCATTCAAATATATATGTAAATATTGTGAATTGTGTACTCTTATGATTTGTTTTGGTTATAAATATAGTAAAGCAATTTTTTTTTTCAAAGCAATTTTTTTTAAAGCCAGACCCTCTGAGGCTTATTTTGAGGGAAAAAAAAGGAAACGTGCATATAATAATAAGGAGAAATAATTTGCACAAATATTAAGGAGCATAATAAAGTGTGTTTCAAATGCAAAAAGAGTGGCATCACAAACCTTATGATTATTGGATTGGTATGAATCATGTAATTGAGATGACTGAATATACTGCTATGTGTTATTTATGTTTTTATTTGGTCAATTCAGGTGAAGGTGGCAAGTTCTCTGGTGGCTTTGACATAAATGTGTTTGAGAAAGTTCACAAGAGTGGTAATAATTACGCACCTCATATTTGTTTCAGACCGTCTTATTTGCTGCTCTGTTATATCGGACTGAGATTGTTTGGCGAGTATTTTAATGTTGCTGGATTATGTGCAGGGGATAAATCTGTATTACCGGATGTTTCAGTCGATCTTGTTGTCAATACCATAGAAGGTCCTTGCTAAACTTACTTTTACGTTTGTATTTTGATATTATAAGCATTTATGTTTATTGATTTTTCTGTGGTAAAAGAGTCCAAATTGTTTCTTGGTTATGACCCTAGATGCTCGAAAACCTTCTGTTGCTGCCATTCAAGGACTTGCACTCGGAGGTGGCTTGGAATTGGCGCTGGTTCGTGACAATTTCTGACTTGTATCTTAAGAGAGTGGTTTATGTTTTCCTTTGGCCTCTGTAATTTAAGTATGTCCTTTATTGAAAAGTTACTTTGAGAACCAAGCTTGGAAGTGGGAAGATATGAGAGATGCTAGATAAAACTCTATTAGGAAACGTAAAATTCCTGACACAAGTTCTTTTCTACTTCTCCCCGAACAAAATCTTCCTTTATTGTTCAAGAATAAGAAACATGTTTGTTTTTCCCTTTCACCACTCTTCAGAATCTTACACTAAACTATCTGCAGGGTTGTCATGCACGGATCTCTGCTCCAAAAGCCCTACTTGGATTACCTGAATTGTCACTTGGAGTGATTCCTGGATTTGGAGGTACATGCATTTTGTTGTGTCAAAGCACTTGTTTCGATGACACAATGGCATATGTTTCTCTTTATCAGTCTCTTTTTAAAATGGTTGGATAGTACAGCTGAATAGCTGAATATTTGAAACTGATTAATGACATACAGGGACACAGCGTCTTCCCAGGCTTGTTGGCCTGAAAAAGGCAGTTGAGATGATGTTGGTAAGATGCCTTCTCGACTTACTTCTCGACTATCCTATCTTGTGAATGATGTTTTTGACTTTTTTGGTCCTTGATATCAGACATGTGTTATACAAGTTTATGTTTTTACCTAAATTACTTCCAAAAGGTTGTTGGCTTGTTGCCCATCAATGCATTTGATTAGTCATTTAAAACACTAATTGATTGAGAATATTGCTGAATGATTAATCAACCACTCATATGACTTGAGAGCTGGCTATAGCATTGCATATGACGATATGATTACATCGGTGCTGGCGAAGCTCAAAATATTTACATTGATGGTTTGTTAGTTATAACTTCATAAGAAGAGTTTTTCAAGTTATCCATTAGGAGTTTTTCCTATCACGAAATTATAACTGCAAATCAACTTTGTATTAATTTTATTTTAGCTGCTGCAATTCTCTGACCAACTGAAATAGATAATAATAATTATAGTACAATACGACCACAATGTATTTCACTTGTATGTTCAAACTCTGCTTAGTGTCTTGAGTTAAGCTGCTCAGTTTAACTCAGATACTGGATATTTATGTTTTATTAGCTGGAATGTCTGAGACAAATTCTTACTGTTTTTCTTTGACAAAAATGCACACTTTTCTTCCATGTATGATATTGAGCTCCTGTATGGCAGGAAGTAGGACTCCAAGTATGATATTTTATGCAGAATAGTATGGTCAGATTCCAGGAAGTATCTTTTGATTTTGTTTGCTCATTGTTCTTTCTTCACAGTCATCTAAACCAATCACATCTGAGGAAGGGAAAAAGCTTGGTCTAATCGATGACGTTGTGCCACCTCACGAGTTGCTAAATGTATCATGCTTGTGGGCTCTGGATATAGCAGAAAGTCGGAAACCTTGGGTACGCTCACTTCATATGACAGAAAAACTAGGCTCCCTCCGTGAAACACATGATTTTTTAATGAAAGCCAGACAACAAGCAAAACAGACTGCTCGAAACATGCCACAGCATCAAGCATGCCTTGATGTTATTGAGGACGGTATCATACATGGAGGTTATTCTGGGGTTCTTAAGGTATACTAGATCTTTATTTATTTCTTTTGCATTTTGTTGAATCTGTTCTACAAATTAAACTGACATTTAAATATCTACCGCAGGAAGCTAAAGTTTTTAAAGAGCTCGTTGTGACAGATACTTCTAAAGGTCTAGTGCACGCATTTTTTGCCCAGCGTATGACATCAAAGGTGCTTCCACCAAGTCTCACTTCCGTTTTTTTTTTTTTTATATAAATAATAAGTACCCTTCCATTAATCATTCTCTTTGCAATTCAATTTTATAAGAATCCCTTTCATCTTATGTAAGTTACTGTCCACTAATGCCTTTACGCTCGTCTATGTTCTTGCATAGTTGCATAGTTGCTGACATTCGTTCTTCATTATCAGTGTTCTTGCCTTCTCACCTGACTTTAGTTTTTGGAGCCTTATTCGTCTCACTTCACAACGTGCCTTTTGAACTGCAATTCTGACAGGTACCTGGTGTTACTGATGTTGGGCTGAAACCAAGGCGCGTATCCAAAGTTGCTGTGATTGGTGGGGGATTAATGGGCTCTGGTATCGCAACTGCCTTACTCCTGGGTAACATAAATGTTGTTCTGAAGGAAATTAACACTGAATTTCTTTCCAAAGGGTTAAAATCAGTTGAAGGTACTTTTTATCTTAGTTTCCACTTTCCAGCAAGCAAGTGCTCTTTTATTATCTCAACTCCCTGCCCTTGTCCATTAAGGGATTCTGACTGTATTTTACTGTTTTTTTATACGTATATCTACATTGTCAACCAATTCTTTCTGGTGTGATATTTTAGCTTTTCAAAAGTTGGCAACTAGTTGTTGCTTGTAAGAACCTTTCTAAAATGTCCTATGCAGGCAACATTAAGGGCTTAGTCACAAGAGGGAAGTTAGCACAGGACAAGGCAGAGAAGGCAATGTCATTGCTCAAAGGTGTTCTGGACTACTCGGAATTTAAGGATGTTGATATGGTCATTGAGGTTTGCGTTTTAGACACTTGCAACTTCATAAAGCTGTTTGTATAAGGGCAAAATGTTGTACGGCTATAAAGAGTGTTGTTTCAGTTTGACACTGGTGATGATTTAAATGTGCTGAGGAATTTCATTCCACTTGCTAAGAGTATGTATATTGTCTACCAGGCTGTAATTGAAAATGTTCCATTGAAACAAACGATATTCAGCGACCTTGAGAAATCCTGCCCTCCACATTGCATTTTAGCAACAAATACATCAACTATTGACCTAAGTATTGTTGGGGAAAGGACCCGTTCTCAGGAACGCATAATTGGTGCACATTTTTTCAGGTTTGATGCTGTTCTTGATGCTAATTGCTAAAACTGATAATGTTTTTGCCTGTCAAATGTTGTTATGCAGTTATGCTATTATCTAGCTTTTCTGATCGAAGGTTTGAGCTTAGTTGCTGATTTTTAACTGTCTCGTCTCAGTCTAATGATGTTTTTTTTGGTATAAATGGGAAAGTTGTTCCTGTAATCTATGTAATCTATGTCATTGAGTGGTATGGTCATGGTTTAATTGAGAGTCTGGCTCCTTCTCCAAGTGGCTGTCACTGAGTGGTATTATTAGTTTGGGGGTTATAGTGTCTTCATCAGCTATGATGCATTTTAAAAAAGTAAAAATCCTTCTGCGTGAAGTTCCAGGTCCCCTTATAATCGAATTTCTAATATAATGAATGCACCATAGATTAGGACTATGTTGCCCGGACACTCGGACTCGTTTAAATTGTATCCCGCATGGGTGCGTGTCCAAATTTCGGATTCGGCTATTATTGAAAAGAAAACATTTTTTTGTTCGAAATGTCCAAGTTTCCGACCCAGGGTCCGAGTGTCGAAAATGAAATCTCCGACAAGAGACGGGTACACGAGGTAATATTATAAGAGTCGGAGCAACAAAGGGTTAGGACTGAGATAGTATGCATCCATCTCCTAATTCTTTGTAGACCTTCTATAAGCAAGGTTGTTCGTACTCTCAATGTCAAAATTATGATGTAGATTTATCCTTCATATTTAGCCATTTAATTGCTGGTTACTTTCTTGTGGATGAAAGTACACCTCTATCTAATACGATCGTCCACATTCAGTATTCAAAATTTCCCTGTACTGTTTCACTAGCACGCCTGACAATAAAGAACAATATTTATTTCAAGCAATTTTTTGTAGTGAATTTGTGCTTTTAATAAGAAAGATAATACCTATTGTATATGTAACTCATTTAGGTAAGTAGAACCTTGTACTCATGAACATCAGACAACCTTTAGTAATTTAAAGATGGCTAGCATAGAGTTTGCCTTGGGGTCATAATACCTTTGGAAACCGCAAGAGATTGCTTGCTGATTTTGACTATCATAGAGTTCACCTTAAGGAGCATGGAGTATAATGCTTTAGTTGCTTGAGTTTGTTTTAACTCTAATTTTGCTTCTGTTATGGTTATGGACAATTTGCATTGTTTTTTTAATTGTATATGGCTCTCTGTTGAACAGTCCTGCGCATGTCATGCCTCTGCTGGAAATTGTACGGACGAATAAGACTTCGGCCCAAGTTGTTCTGGATCTTATCAATATTGGAAAATTAATTAAAAAAGTTCCTGTCGTGGTGGGTAACTGCACTGGATTTGCCGTGAATAGAACTTTCTTCCCATACAGTCAGAGTGCTCATCTCCTGGCAAATTTGGGGGTCGATGTTTTCAGGATCGACAGAGTGATCAGCGACTTTGGCCTGCCTATGGGACCTTTCCAGTAAATTCCTCAAACCGCTATTATTTGTTAATTGATGATATGAGAATTTTTGAATTTACTTGGTCTTCTGTGGCTACAAGCCTTTGAATGCTACAAACAAACAATTAGACCCAATCTGACAATTGTTTTTATTACAGTAGTCAGTGATATAACTTTTACACAACTTACTTCCTTTTTTACAAAATAATTTTCATAGAAGGCCAACCAATTACTGTAGCACAATTGCGTAATGATGGATGCTCACTAGTAGACACAGCTATTGTCATCTATTGTTTTATGGATGAAAATTAGACAGTTGTTTATTTCTGCCAGGCTTCAAGACTTGGCTGGATATGGGGTTGCACTTGCAGTGAAAAAAGAATTCGATGCTGCATTTTCTGGTCGAACCTTTTCGTCTCCGCTAGTTGAGCTTCTTGTGAAAAATGGCCGAAATGGTAATTGCAGATAACATAACTATAAGCTGTTAATCAGTAATTTTTTTTTTTTTACTTTCGTCATAAATTGTTGATGAAATTCATCTTATTCATGCTTTAGGTAAAAACAATGGCAAAGGCTATTATACCTATGAAAAAGGGAGCAAGCCTAAACCAGACCTCTCTATCATACCAATTATTGAAGAATCAAGAAGGTTGACTAATATTATGCCAGGTGGAAAGGTACGGAGAAGAAATTAAAGTGGTCTGTCTCTGGATACTTTTTGTTGTGATTTCTTGGTGATCACCATTATTTTTCCTTCCATGCAGCCTGTATCTATTTCAGACCAAGAGATATTGGAGATGGTACTGTTTCCAGTGGTCAATGAGGCATGTCGTGTTTTAGACGAAGGTGTTGTGGTCCGAGCATCTGACCTAGATGTAGCGTCTGTTCTTGGGATGAGTTTCCCTTCTTACCGGTTAGTTTGTCTAGTTTGTCTTATTGGGTGATTAATTTTCTTTCCCTTGTACATGTGTGATATGCTGAGCTTTTCTGAGACAGAATTTCTCTCATGAGACTGACATGTGAAGTTAATGTAGTTATTCTTTAAATTAGTGGGTTGATGGTTATATAAGTAAGAGTTATACTTTATAGTAGGTTTTACATTATATTAACATGAGTGTGTCTTTCGATAGACTATTTGCTTAACGAATTCTCCTTTAAGATATGAATGCAAGCTTGCAACAGCCAATAGCTAACAAATTTGCTTTGTTTCTTCTATCAGCGGTGGTATCGTTTTCTGGGCAGATACTGTTGGGCCGTCTCATATTTTCAAGTCTCTGCAGAAGTGGACTGATTTGTATGGCAATTTCTTCAAACCGTCAAGGTACTTGGAAGAACGAGTTGCCAAAGGCCTGTCACTGGTGAGAACATTCTCTCATTTCTTCGTTGTGTTGCCTCTTTCCCTTCCCTTGGAGCTTTTATTTTCAAAACTCCTATAGTCGTAGAAATGCTTCGAAAATTCTCAAAATATAAAGTTTTGTTAAAAGAGAACTCTTCTGTGTACATTGTAAGAATGACTCAAAAGATATAATGAGTTTATTCAAAATGACTTAAAAACACAAGTAGATTTGTTAAAAGAGAACTCTTCTGTGTACATTGTAAGAATTATTGAGTGCAAACTAGATTTCAATTAGATATAATCACAGATAGAAGGAACAGTCGATAGTTGAGGTCGTCAGGAATGTAGTGGCTTACATTCCATACGAAGTATGATGCAGCAGAAGAAAAAAAAAACTCGTAGGATGTTTTACCTCACTTGTAAAAAAAAGAAAGTGAAAACCATGTGGAGGGCATTAAGTTCAGTTTTTCTCATTTACTCGTGAAGCCTGAGACTCGCTTTCTTTGGCTTTGGAACATGATGCAACAAAGCAAAATGAGTCATTATAGTGATGGTGTGTCTCGTATAGAACCAATATCCTAATGATGCAATTCGTGGCACAATCACTATTGTGGTCATTCCTGTCGACTTCTTTCACCTGTATTCAACTTGTTAAGCAAAGTAAGCAATTAGTCTTTCACGAGACTCCCTCACATTAAGGAAATGTGAAAAAACCCGCATTTTAAGTCGGAAAACTTGCCTATTTACCCGCTAAACCATTGGGAGCTTCTCAATAAGTAATAACTCACCATTATATATGTGGGTCACAAATTTCTTGTTTAAGACGGCAATATCCGTTTTAATAGTAAAACCGATCCAACAATTTATGAGGAAGTGTGGTAGTATCTGAATTCGTTTTATCATCAAAACGGATATTGCCATCATAAGCAAGACTTCTTGTATATGGTTACGTATCCTTATAACCTTAGATAAAAGTGTGTTCGAGAGCTGAGAAGCTGAACTATCTGATGTTTTCCGTTTTCTTTACAGAGTGCACCTGCTTCAACGACGTCTGCATCAAGGCCACGCTTATAGACGGGGAAGTTAACAGCCGTTAGAAAACTTTCACAGCTTAGATCGACTGGTGATTCAAATAAGTATGCATCACCATCCACCGCAGGTTTTCATTGGAATATGATACATTTTACAACAAATAAAGCAAGTCCAGGTGAAACGGACTTAGACGTTGAATTACTGTCCTAGGAAATTCATGAACAATAGAAGAGTTCGATGAGAATATCAATAAGATAATGCAAACATTTATTTTATGTTCCCAATTTTAAGGCGCATATATGGTGTACAATTTTATTTTATGTTCCCAACATTTATTTTATGGAATATGAGTTTAGTTTAATTCAAGTCGGTCATGACATTGCGAAATTGATATGCTGGCTTATCGCACTACACATACTCTCGAGTCGATGCTTCCGCTTTGCTTTGATCCCAAAATGACTTTAAAGACTTAGGCCCTGTTCTTTCTGACTTTTTAGAGCTGGACTGAACTGAACTGAACTGAATGGAGCTGAACTGAACTGAAATGAACTGAACTGAGCTGAACTGAACTGAACTGAACTGAATAGAGCTGAACTGAACTGAATAGAC
>JAYMSF010002592.1:0-10096 GCA_036897335.1 Silene vulgaris
GTACGAGGTGGTGACAGTACTTTAAATGAATTAGGACGGTTATTGAAATTTGTCTCTGCAATTCCTGGTATTCCTTCAGGATTTGTGAAATGATCAACATCGTGTCCCACCTACCAAAAAGATCCATCAAGTATGCCTGATTAGCAAGTTAATATTTTCCAAGGGCATAAGGGGTTCATATTCGCTATTCTTTGGCTATGAGGTATGATTAGGCCTCTCAAATAATTGGCTCAAAATGGTTTGGTTTTCCCAGTCAACATGGGATCAGTCATTCTGGGGTAAGAATGCGAGTAAAAAAATAAATCCTTGCCAGATTTCCTAAGATAGGTTATATAACTCATGGGCTCCTTTGTCCTTACCCTTCCTCTTCCGCCAAACTCAAAAGCGTCGCTATCAAGTGCAACACGATACCTTCCAGGCAGGTCACACCCCACTTTGTACCTGTGAAACAGAACAGCGAGAAAAATATCGAAGAACTGATCAAAAGCTCCTTGATGCAATCATGCAAGATTTCAGTGTAAATGGAAAAAAAAGTAATCCCTAAGGCCTAAGCTAGTAAGCTGTGATGGCATTGAAATAAGTTTCGTGCATACCCCTCATATGTTTTCTCAGGATGGAAATTGAAAACAAATACCAAATCGCCTCTCTCAAAGACAATAACCTGTTAAAATATCACAATTTATGTAAATCATTGCCAAGAAAAAAACCATTCCACTTTGGTGATTATAACAAAGATACAATTACTGCCATGAATTAATTACGCAGAAAGCACAAAAACCGCATATCTACAGTAATATGGGATGTTAAGCTTTAACAACACTTTTAAGTAGGTAGTTATACCTTGTCTTCTTCATTAGCACTGCTGACAATCTGTTTGGTTGAAGAGAGATACGAAAATTTATCGTCCAGCAAATTCATGGCACGGTCAAATGCATTCATAAACTGCGCAGAGAAAAGGACACCATGTGCCTTGTTATTACATTTTTAAAGAATTATTTTGATAACAATCTACAGGAGTATTTTTGTACCTTGTATCTTAGATGATCTGTATCAACCAGATTCCATTGACGTCTGCACTTTTCATAACTCCAACTATTGCCGTCTCTTGGGAAGTCAATCCATTCAGGGTGCCCAAACTTACCACCAATTCAACAAAACAAAAATAAAAAAATCAGCAGACTACTAAGGCCCTGAAATGTTCAACAGGCACATGCTTATACCGTATGGTTTCCTCTTCCAGTTGGGATTTTGTAGAAGCATTTTGATGAGAAATATGTTTTGGCATTTTCTGTGCATTTAGCAGTAATCCAACTTTTTACCTCCCGCAATAATTTACAGAGATTAAAAAAAAAACTACTTAGGCTCTTAAAAAAAACCATTTGAAGATATATCAGCCGTAAATGCTTTACCTCGTTACCCATGAAGTTAAGGTAGCCTTCACCTCCTAAGGCCATTGTAATAAAATGAATCATCTGCGGGAATGAATGTCAAAATGATTAGGATCATATAACAATTTCAGAGTTATCCAGTATACAACTTCAGTTATTAGCTGGTTTAACTAGTTACTTTAGAATTCCGGAAAATTTTTGACTCACCTTATGAAGGGCAATCCCTCTCTCAATTGCAGGAGAAGGTTCTGTCAGGCAAGACATTCCGGTATACATTTCTTGGTCCATTAAGAAAAATGCCATCGTTTTATCCCCAACAATTGCCTGAAATATGACATTGGATCACATGAAATTATCGGATATGTACATGGAAGAAATATTAAACATTCAAAATCTCTGATCATTGATGAAACCATATCGTATTCTCTCTTGTACACCCTTAATTATTAAAAGAGATGCTACTACGACTCGGCTGTAAGCCTGCAAAAGTGTCGGTGTCGCAGTGTTGAAAACTGATGTTTTGAGAGAAAATCAGGTTTTTGGCATAAAAATGAAGTGTTGCACCATGTTCAAATATCAGAAGGTCAGACACACCACATGTAGAAAAGTAGAGAGTTAAAGGATCTGAATTAACAGAAATACTATTCTCCATAGAGCAAAGTTCAGATACTTTAAGTTCAAAACAGAATAAAAATCATTTTCTTACAAAAAGGAACAAACTTGGACTACCTGATCATGACTTTCGGCATAAGCTACACACTTCTCAGTATATCTCCTATTTGTCAAGCTTAGCATAATTTCATTCATCGACCATTCTTCATCCTTCTTATTCTTCACATAATTAATCCACTTGTCAGGAATGGCCATTGCCAAGCGATACTCAAACCCGATTCCACCTTCAGAGACAGGACGACATAATCCAGGCATACCAGAAACATCTTCAGCAATTACTGTAGCTTCAGGATAAATGTTATAAATCAAGTGATTAGCCAACATCATGTAAACCACAGCATCAACATCAGTTGCTTCACTGAAATACTCATTGTAGTTCCCCGAAAAACCCATGTTAATACCATGATGGTGATATAGCATGGAAGTAACTCCGTCAAATCGAAAGCCATCAAACCTATATTCTTCAAGCCACCATCTTAAGTTAGACAATAGGAACCTCAGGACTTCCCAGTTTCCATAATTGAACAACCTACTATCCCATAGCTTGTGGTATCCACGACTGCCCGAGTGAAAGTAAGACTCCTGTGTGCTTTGCCCAACATCAAAACCATTCAGGCCATCAGTGACGTTGTTGCTTGCATGGCTGTGAATAACATCCATTAATACCCGTAAACCTAAGCTATGGGCCTTGTCGATCAGATACTTAAGGTCATCCGGGGTTCCAGATCGACTACTCACTGCAAAAAAGTTTGTGACATGATACCCAAATGAAGCATAGTAGGAATGTTCCATCACAGCCATCAATTGCACTGTGTTATAGTTGTTAGCCTTAATACGAGGCAAGACATTGTCTGCAAATTCCCTATATGAATTTATGCGGGGTTCTGAGCTGCTCATTCCAACATGTGCCTCATATATCCGAGGAGCTCTTGGTTTCGGAGGACGAGGATACTGAAATTTATAGCTGCATTGATCATGAACAAGAATCAAAAGTCACTCACCATTTGATCAATTTTCATATCAGACAGACTCATTTTAAGATTATCATGAAACAGATTCGAATAATGAAGCAATTATTCTTTGATTTCATCTTTCAGCAGTTAATGTGTATGCGATGAATGGTATTATGCTTAGCAGAATTTTAAGTTCAATGGGCTGGTTTCATTTCATATTATATTAATGAGAGGCTGTCTGTCTCTCAGGAAACTACTTGAATAAACAGCTACCTTTCTTGCAATGGTGGGTCCCAGTAGACGCCATCATAAGGTGCTGCAAATCGTGAAGGGTCCACTGTAGCGTATTTAATCCATGCAGGAATGCGGTCAGCCCAAACACCATTTCTGTGTTTAAACCGAAACTTCACTCGTGAGTTGTGAGGAATAGCGGGTCTTCCACCAGAGTCTGGGATCCTAATACTCCAAACACCAAACTGATTCTTTTCCATCCTATGATTAGAGCCATCCCAGCCATTGAAGTCGCCGATAAGTTGTGCTTCCCTAACTCAAAAGGAAAATTTATGCAGTCAGTGCTCGACAAACCTTGGAAATGACATGAATCAAGATGCTTACTGAACTAACAACAAACTTACTGAGCAGCCGGAGCCCATTCCTGATACACAATGCTCCCATCTTCTTTGTTGAATCCAAACTTTAAATATCCTAAAAAGAAAAGGCAAACAACTCTAAGAAAAACTTGAAATTGAACTGCGTGGTTTATTGACTCTAATATAGACTTTAGGGTGACAAGCGAATTGCAGCTAAGGATTACGGTTCACTATATATGCTTCTTGTATCATGAGTTTCTGTTCATTCAACGACGCAATGTCCCTTGAGCTTCATTCAGAAAAATTCTCTACGTTTACACACGGGACACATTGAGGAAACACTGGGATAATTAATGTCATCGTTGTTACAGACTTAAAATATCATGAATTCAAAGAACTTTCTTAGAGTAGTTTCGCTTCACCTTGAGCAAATTCTTCAAGACCACCTTCATAGTTCTCAATGAGTTTGGCTTGATCTACATATCTCTTCATCCTATATTTAAAATGATCTTCGTAGGATTTTAAGGCGGGATCAACACTGAAGATTGCCAAATTCTCTGATTCCACTTCAGTTTCTTCCATTATTTGGGCGCTGTCAGCAGCAACGGCTGTGATAAAAGAACGCTGTTTCACCTATCCAGACAGTATAAATGAGTAACTGAGCATACGAGTGCACATCAAGAAAGGTCTACTTCCGTGGAAAAAAAAAAGCTGATGCTGAGTGAAATTTCACGACGAAGCACATACCCTCCAAGATATTGGGAATTTTGACGTTGAATTAGAGGAATGATGCCTAAGGAAATTTTTTGCACCATAGGGCAGCGACGATGGTAGGTTTGAAGCTGAATGGTAGCTTCCTTCACCCTGTCAAAATAGCTGATGGCGGTAAGTGGCACAATCAGAAGTGAAATAGATGCATTAGATGACACCATTGGATGTGAATATCAAATAATAACAGGGAATTTCCAAACAATCATAACTCTTGAAATAATAACAGGGAATTCCAGTTCTCTTCAGAGTACATCTTATTCATTACACCCTTTTATTTACAAATTGTGCACTGATATGTCATATGTGTAAAACATCCCAGCTCACTTTGAAGAGGGGGAAGGGGAGGCAGGTTAGCTGTCATATTTACCCTCTGAATCAAATCATTTCACATTTGCCATTAAAATTTATTCAATCAACCACCACATTACCCCAGCGCCTCAAGGGTTCTCGCAAATTGCAGGGTAATGGGGTCGGAGGTACACAGCCTTACCCTTGTAAGCAGTGTAGCCGTGTAGTAGCAACATAAAGAGGCTGTTTCCGAAAGACAGAAGATGAAAGTTTCAATTTTTCTAAATTCAGGCAAACATATACCAAATCATATAATCAAGAACAACAAAGATCACACAAAAATCAACAAAATTTAGACGATTAAAGAAATACCCTTTTAAGATCACTAGATGAATTAAGTTGGGCAGCAACTGGAATTACAGCTGAAACACCAACACAACCACTTACTCCCATGTTCTTCCCCTACTTTTCACCAAACAAAAAAAAACAATCACTTCAATTATTCATAAATTTCACGTGACATTGATTGCACTGCAAAAAAAACCCAAATTTATTTATTTCAAATTCAAAAGTATGAGCATGTGACTCAGGAAATCACTAAAAATGACAGTGATTTGTGACTTAGTATAGTAAGTATGACAGTAATAAAGTGTGACAACATTGTGCTATATATGCATTAATATGTGAAAATTGGTAGAAATAAATGGGCTTACAGTAGAGCAGTGTAAATGATGAATCATGTAGCATATTGGGTTTTCTCCTGAAAAAGCAAAATCGGACAAGTTTGTAGTTTTGTATGATGGATTGATGTGACCTTGAAGTTCGTGACCACCGTCTTTTTATTGAACGTAGCTCAACCGTCAGTCCCATTACTGTCACTCTCTCACTCTCTACTCGGTGCCTTCCCACAAATTCCGTCTTAAACTCAAGACGGGCAAAAATATACACATGTAAATTGAATTGAACAATCAAAATGCATTTATACTTAGGTGAGGTGATCTTTAATCCGTGTTAAATTAAAGATGGATAGTGTCGTCTTAAGCAAGACTAGCTGCTTCCTTCCCATTCAATTACGAGGTACTCCCATGTGTTATTGCATTACTATGCCCAGCAAAACAGGTCGGGCGGTGTCCAGTTTGTATTTGTAAATAAGTCAGCCTCCGTATATCCTTAATCTGAATCCGACTCATTTTCTTAAATAGCCATACTTTTCAACTTTAACAAAGCTGTTTAACTTTCTTGTAACCCAACCTGATTTGTTTAACCTATTTATGTTCTTACTTCACCGGTTAAACATGTTTAGTCTAATGATCTGTTATTGTGTTTAACCCAAAATGACTTGTTTTGACCACATGACATGTTCAACCAATCAACCCTCTTAAAAACAAGATTTAGCTCAAATGGTAAGACCTCTTTTACTCCAACCATGAGGATGGGGGTTCGATTCTTACCCGCAACAAGAGCTGACAAGTCTGACCCGAACCCGAACCCGATCAATCCCGACCCGACAATAATGGAGCACCAAGATTTACAGACGCACATGAATCTTAATATGCTCTTAGCGGGCAATGTCGCAAAAATCTGAGTCCAAACTTCGGTTGGCAGGTAGTTAAATTGTGAAATCTGAGGCATTTTTTCCACAGGGGATGGACTGATGGACAATTAGGGGGGTTGCAGATCAAGAGTTTTTTTGGGATGACTTTGAAGAGTAAGAAGATTATATTGATCAAGTATCAAAGTTCTCGAAAATAACAAAAAATTCTCGTAGTTCCCCAAAGCAAGAATGCGTCCTCCGCTCTATACAGAAGAGAGGATGGTGGAATAAGTACGGTTGATTTTACCTACCTCACTGATCAACACAAAAGTTTCCATCTGCATGTGGTTGAGGTTATGGCCGGAACACTTGACACTCAAGTACTCAACTATGGAGAAACACCAACTGTAAAAATTCCCCTCTGGAAAACAACGAGTAGCATCACACCTCCGGGTACAGCTCTACTACTAGGCTGAAAGAACCAACCCGAAACTAGGAAATATCAAATCCTCACAAGCAACAACAAATCACTAGTAAAGATCAAATCACTGAATAAGTGTTTTAGCATGGGATGAATAGCTAAAAAAAACAGCCAGCAATTAACAAACGACGTGAAATTTTCCAATAGAAATACTGACGACTCACTCTTGGCTTTCCCCCAAAGCCAAGTCAACATCAAGTCCTATTGAAGAGGTAAAAGCCTACCAAATTGAAAAGACGGCGTAGATAGAAGACATTTCTCGTTCAATATTTTAGGAAAAGACACTAGCAGAGTAGCAGCGAACATTTAATCGTCGATCACTGAGTGTACAACCTGCAACACTACTCTGTATAGCCTCTAGACCTCACTTCTTTCGGGTGAGATTGCAAGAACTTTAAAATCCTACTTTGAGGGCCAAACCCACACGCACTATAGTGTCGCGACTCAAAGGGAACAGAAACGAGCAAGGGAGAAGCAGCCTTGATTTTCTAGCACAAGGGTTTCATATTAGAATAAAAGAACGGCTCAAAGGCGTAAATGTGTAATGCGTGCAAACTGCAAAGAATGACAGTGATTATCATATTTATTGCAGAAAATAAGATATAACTTAAAGTCTTAAACTCATATCTGCAAAATTCACAAACTACAAAGGCAAGGACTGCCAAAGAAGAAAAAACTATGCCAATATGCTACGAATAGTACGAATTCTCCCTAAGCAAACATCAAAGGAAACAGTAGCAATTGCTGTAACTACGGTTGGTTGAGGAGGTTCTTTCCAACATCATTGCTAAGAGCCTAGGACAAACAGTGCAGTATTCTCTTAATTCATTGGAAAACCCTCAAATCATGGGCTCCGTATCCTTTGGAGTTTGGACAACACCAAGCTCTCCGAATACCTTTCCAGTTGTGGAAAGAAGCCCGTAATTTTATTGAACTCCTGCACTTGGCAACTAGCTATATTATAAGTCTTGTCCCGACAGATAAAATAGCCGCCATCACTCTCACAATAGAACACATTTCCAAATGTATGATGGACCGACTCGAATGCTCCATAACCCTCCTGACTTGATTTCCCTGAAAACCATAAGATCCATGACCCCTTTTTGTTGTCCTGTTCCAGCACCCAGATGTTGGACATTACTAAAGAAATACTGAAAAGCGCTAGCGACTCTCCAAGAAGAAAAAGAAACCCCAAGGACCTTGTTTTCTCCAAACTAATTGGCAGATTCAATGACGTGATTTTTTCCTTATGAGTTACTAATCCACTCCTTTGTTCATCACTATCTTCAACTAAAAGCCAGTATGCCGCCCCTCGAAAGAAAACAGCAGTTTTCAAAGAATCAAGCTCAAAATTAAAAGTAGTATTAGTGTTGACAGTCCATATATAGTTGATTGCGGAGTGTAAAAACCGTAAAGTGTATCTTTCTAGGCCTTGTAACCCCAAAATTCTCGTAAACGAACACAACCACTTTATAATCCTTACTACGAGGGGCGAACCCTAACAAATACCTAGTACCAAATAAATGGTAAGGAAGCGGGCAACTCGGAAGTAGCAACGACTTGCGATTTGCGAATACAAGGGTTCCACAATCTCAATTCTTCAGCGGTACAATGAGGACGGTATTGCCCCGCTAACAGCAACCCATTACTGCTTATAATGCAGTACGTACGTGTGGATAGTAGAAGAATTTGGTTTACAAGAATTTGGTTTCAAGTTGGATGGGGGTTATTTTTGCCTTTTTGGTTTATGATTATCCAAACTTGAGCTCAAATCGATCCCAAGCTTAAAAATATTGTGTTCGTTAACAAGATTGCAAGCTTTAACCCGAGCACTCGAGCTCATACGTAATTGTAATTTTTTTTTTTTTTCCTTTTGTATATTTTCAATAACAGGACTTAAAAGGTTGAGAAAATTTGATACAAGTGATACAAAGATAGCCATGATAAAATCTTAGTAAAATATTTGAATATTTTACCGAATTACACAAATTTGAGCTGCTCGCGAGCTTTTCGAGCCGAGCGAACCTCAGTTCGGCTTTGACTCGTACGGCATGGGTTTGCCTAGTATTGCCATCGTAGCCCATGATTAACATGGTGGGCTTGGAATAATGGGATAGTAATGAAAACCAATACCCAACTTATAGTATTATACCGATCTTTGGGTCTATTACTAAGAAGCCCAAACGTAAAATAGTGGGTCTCAAATCTCATGATTATCTTAATAAAGAACCCTCTTGATTTGCATGTCAATAAATCAGCTCAACCAAAAGTTTACGCTATAGTTGCAGTCCATGATCGGTTTTAAATTCTAACAATAAAACATTGATAAACGAGGAGAGAATTCACTCGTTCATAAAACGATGAATTAATTTCAATTCCATTTTATTCCTTTTTGAATTGGGATCAACTCTCCCGAAACACAAAACAATAGAGAGAGAGAATGTAGAGAGGTAAACTCTCTCTTCTCTTCAGAATATTGAGATCTGGAAAATTATTCCTCATCTCCTTCCAGAGCCCTTTCTCCCTTCTTCAACCCATTTCTACATAATCATCTTTGCTCTTTTTTCCATGATTATGTAGATTTTTGGTTGTTTTCTAGTCCTCTAATGGAAAATTTTTCAGTTTCATTCTTGATTTTTACTTTCTCAAAGGCTAGACTTTAATTTACTCCCTATTTTAGCACCGGGGAGTTCTTTTTAGTCATATGTCTAAGTTAGAGAGGTTTAAATCAAGAATTAAAGAGCAATTTTTCAAGATTTTATCTTCAATTGATTGATTGTACATTTGTACCACATCAATATTGTTGATACTCGAACCTCATTTTCTATAGTGATCTGTTTTTGAGATGAATATGTCAGTACCATATTCATTCGATTTTAAGAACAACAATATTGGCAGGGGGTTGATGACTCGTGAAATGCACGTTTTTGCTCAGTGATGAACTCGGTTATGTCAGATCTGGTTTTTCTTGCTCCTCTTTGGACCCCTTTGTTTCCAGTTAGTTTGTTAAGATTTTTTCGTTTCGATTTTAAGAACATTTTAAGATTTTTCGTATCTGAAGGAGATGACTTTGGTATCTTGTCAGATCTGATTTTTCTTGTTTTTATTCGGATGGAAGTGCCTCTTTTGCATTGTTATTTTAGACTCCATTTTTTTTTTCTTTCCATCTCTTTGTGATCATGATTTTTTCCGTTTGGACTTTTTAAGACCCGACCCTCCTATTGAGAGTTACCGTCTTCTTTGTCCTCTTGTTGGTGTTACGATCTTGTTGGTATTTGAAAATCTTTGATTTTCTTTACCGCTTTCATCCGCAAGGATGTTATGGGTTAGTCTTTGACTAACCTAGTTTCCTTTCCTCATCAAAAAAAAAAAAAAAAAAAAAAAAAAAAAAAAAACATATTTTTTTTTTTGGGCATTTA
>JAYMSF010002593.1:0-10096 GCA_036897335.1 Silene vulgaris
ATTCCAATATGTCCAACCAAACACCCCCTAATACTCTACCAAGTAGAGCCTCAAAACATGGTTCGAGAATGACAGATAAAAGCAGCTCAAACTCAAATGAACTAGACCAACTCAAGGTTGCACAGAAAAAAATTATTCATTCTAAGCAAAGATCTGCGGCTAAGCAATCAATACTTGATAATCAGGTCCTTCAAAATGCAAAGTTGCAACTGCCATTAAAAATAAACATCAATAATACTCGTAATCTGCTATCGTCAGTACTCTGTATACTAGTAATTCTTACACACATCCACAGACCAAAAGTTTTACATAGTACTTCAAAACATCTCCATCCGCTAAAAGAATATCTGATCACCTGTTTTAATTCTCCCTCTCCAGCTTCAAATTTCAAAAAATAGACTTTAAAGAGGCTGTGAAATCGTGACAAGGGTATGAGTCACACCCACAAAGAAAAGAGAGTCCACTTTTATAAGCCTAAAACAGGTTCAATCCAATAACTAATTGGCGATGGCCGTAACTCCTTGTTTCTAAAGCGATGAACTTACTGCTATTTCTCAATGTGAGACACGCACAAACAACACGTATCTCTTTTCACAGAAGTCAATCGATCATTTTGAAAATGAGTTAAAAACCACACGTGAACAAATTTAAACAAAAATGGAAACACCCAAAAAAGTCAAGTCCATCTGTAGGTCTAAATTTAATTTCTTTCATAGCCCACTCTGCATCTGGTATACATGCAGGCAGCAGGCGTGATCATCAAAATCAAAGCAAAAATGAAAGCAACATAGAAGGTACAAAAGAAGAAGGATTGCAGACAGGTTGTGGCAGTTATAAACAGAAGAAACACTAATATCATGAATAGATGTTCTTGTTTGCATATTTACCCTTTGTTTGGATTAAGAGATTTGGAAGGAAGGTCAAATAGGAAAAGAAAGGGAAACAAACTCCTTTGATTGGTTAGCAAGTTGGGTTGGAGGGCTTCCGAAGGGAGGGTTATAGCGAGATCTTTCCTCTTACGAATGAGATTAAAATCCTTACAACAGTGAAAAGATTTGGAGGGAAAACTATCTTCTTCCATTCCCCCTACCCTCCCCTTCTCTCCTTTTCCCTCCCCTCCCCGCCTTGTCCCCAATCCTATATCAAAACAATGGGTTACGAAAGATAAGACCTGGGGATGTGGAGTAGAGCAAAGTGAGGGAGGCAAGGTGGCATAAAAGATGTTAATGAAACTAGGTTGGAAAAAATGTCAGCGTTGATGAAATGTAAGAATCCATGATTTTGTGGGTAGTTAATCAAAACTCTGGGAACTTTTTGACGTATATAATACTCCTACAAGTAGAAAACTCCAATTCGAAAGTGAATGATTTATCAGTTGTAAACTTGTAACTAACACCCAAAAAAAAAAAAACAAATAATTTGGCGAAACTCAAAGTAGCCAAAAAAAAAGTAACAAACTCCTGATATCGAACACACACCCCTAATGATCTTTTTTACTTTTCATTTTTAGTTGGTCAACTATGCTATTCTTACTATCCTTTTTGGGCACTAATATATCTTCAGTCCGTTCTCTTAAGTTTGTCGCTTCTCTTTACGCTTCATTATTCTATTGTATACATAGGTTTCTGAGTAAAACAAGGATCTAACAAAACAAAAGAAACTGATTTCTAATAATATCTATGTATATTTCAAAGATAATACAGATTAATACAGATTACAAAATGATAGTTAACATTAAAACGTGTTTGGAGGAATGAAATTGGAGCAGAAGGGAGAAAAGGGAAACGAAAGGGGGCGGAATCCCTGATTTGGTTGTTAATGATCAGTCGGGTTAAAATGAAGGAGAAAAGGAAAGCATCCATTTTCCCCCGTACAAGTCTAATTAAAATTCGTCCTACAGAGGAATGATTTGGCTCAGTCCACCACCCTTCCTCTTCACACCTAATGGTATCAAAACAAAACCATGAAACAAACAATTGCCAAGGATGAACAAACCCAAAGATTTCACCATTTCCAACAATGACAACAATTATAATGCCTTTCTAGGCTTTTCATCCACAATTCCGCATACAGTAACACTTTTCAACATAAAACTTTTTAAAACATACTCCCTCCCATTCATTATAAGTGTCCCATTTTATTAAAATACTTCACCTATATATTCAAACAATGGGACACTTATAATGAATGGGAGGGAGTATTAAACAGCTGAATTAAACTAAAGTGAGCTAAAATTAAACTGAAATGAAGAAGGCCTTGGGTAACTCACTAACTCTATCATCGAAGTAATTTATATTGTCAAATAATGTCAAAACAAATTACTCCTCTAAGACATACACATATAACATATTATTACTCCATATAAACCATCATTATAGTACCTTACAAGTTACGGAGTGATGATAGACTCACTCACATGAAACGTACTCTGTATTTATTGTTCTTTTTTAGCTAATAATGATGGGACGGTCCAGATGAAAGGTAGGAGATAGGGTTGTGAGAGGTCACAAACGAGATTTGCTGATTACATAATCGCTACTAGCCCTCTACTTGCAAACACATTATCGTTTTTCATTCATTCCCCATTATTATGAGTACTATGTTAATTAATTAGGTATAGTGCAGGAAGTGACGGAGCCAGGATTTTAAACTAGCGGGGACGAAAAAATTCAGCGAAGACGGACAAGTAATAGTATAAGAGGATCAATCTAGTTTTCTTAGCTTATCAAAAAAAATATATATATAATCAAATTCACAATGATCTACAAAGTCTAATCACTTTTGGAAATTAAAATATAATCCGGTATGGTTGAAATATGTACTTCTTTTGTCCAAGTAAATAGTTTTACATTTGCTTTATTTTGTAGGAGGGGAAAATAAATCAAATGTAAATTATTCACATGAAATAATTTTTTGTTTAGTAATGGGAAAATAAAGTAATGTAAATTTTTCACTGAGATAGACAAATAGAGTAATTCTTTTGTTTAGCGAGTGACCTAATTTGTTTTCCTTACAAATTAAATTCATGGACATCATCAATAGGAAGAACAAATCCCATCCCTTCATAATCCCAGAGACGTAGTATTCAGAGTACTGAAATTGTCCGCAAGTAGAGCCTAATTACACCAAACTGATCCTTACATTTAAGTTTAAGACGAATATATCCATTTATCCGTCTCAAATAAAAATTTGCCAAAATAGTATGGTTGAAATATGAAGTTATGTTGTTAAGTGATTGACCTAGTTTGTTTTCCTTACAAATTAAATTCACGGAGATCATCAGTAGGAAGAACAAATCTCATCTCATCCCTTCATTATCCCAGAGACGTGTACTGAAATTGTTCGCAAGAAGCCTAATTACACCAAACTGATCCTTACATTTAAGAAGCAAAGCGATCCAAGTATCCAACTGATAGCGAAATGCCGAAAATTTTGTGTTATAAGCAAGCAAAACTTAAATTATGCGTTATAGCATGTAGTAGTACTAAAACCTTTCCGACAAGCTTCTGTTGATGACTTTTTTCCTATGTAAATACTTAAGTGTACCTATGTTAGTTAGAAGGATTCGCATGGATACAAATACACACAGAACGAAAAATCAACTATTGATCAACAAGCTAAACAAAAAAAAAGGTAAAGATCACTCTCTCATCCCGCCTTCCATGCCATTGTGGTTCGGCATTGAGGGGTAAGTACTGGACACTGACCTATCTGGACCTTGGTGAGATTGTACATTGACGTTTTCCATCTCTGTAGGACGAACAATGAGAGCATTGATGTTGGTACTAGTAGGAAGCCCATTCCTTGATACCTCGAGCATGTGGAAGTATGCATGAGGCCCCCAACCTGATCAATCAATTTAACATCAAAGTCATTAGTTAAATTATGGTCACTAGTCATTCGATTTGAACAATTAATAAACATACCAATCACATTCAGCATTTACATCTCGGTGTCTCAAAGGCTCATCGGCCTTATCCCAACACAAGGGGCTCTCTTGTTAACAGGTATTAAAAGGGAACTGAGATAACCAACACAAATCGAGAGGTTAATACCCTCTGAATGGGTTTAACTCTCCCACCGTCCCCCCTCCTCACATCACCATCATCACTACTCTCCTCTTTCCCCTTTGTTTCCCTTTTGTTACCCCTTAACAATTACGGAGTAATATCAATCCAGCCCAGCCCATAGAGGTTGTTTACAGATAACTTGTCTTGAAAATTGCATTGAGAATTGAGAGTTCTCTAGGTCGTATATAACTTCGCAAAACGGATTTCATCACAAGCAAATGCAGTCAAGCATATTTGTGTTCTGTATATACTGCCTAGAGATAAATTTCAAAAGGACATATCCCTGCTCGAGTTACTAGGTTGTTCAATTTCCGAGTTTCTGGTATGTCAATACAATTGCTGCCAGTTGAACGCAATCCAAATTAAGAGTCAAAACCATAATCAATTGTATCATGCACGACTGCACGAGAGCATTTGACTAAAGGAATAGGATATGATTGACCAAATGCATGCTCTCCAAGGTCCTCTATGCTAGGCTGCTAGCCCAACATTGGCAAATTTATACTCCTGACATATTAAGGAGAACAAACTTTTTTGCTAGCCACTTCCACTCCTTATAAACAAGTATCTTCACAGCAAATTGTTGCTAGGATACCCCCAAATTTTCTGCTTTAACATCAGTTGCAAAAGTCTGAAATGGCTATGATTGCTAAAATCGTAATGATACAAAGTGGACGTGCCTCAAGAATCTTATACTTATGTCCCTCCTAAAATTGATCGCATCAGTGGGCTTTGTCTACCCTACCTTATTGGTCTCTTTCCCTTATCTAGCTTTCGCATCAAATGGGTCTTTGAACACCCTATTACCTTTAGAAATAGGGCTTTGTGGAGATTGAATCTTACACCACCATAGTTAACAATGATATCAGCATAAACATAGTCCATGGTTAGACTCAAAAAACACAAATACCAACACTCGTAATGCAACGGAGAAAATAAGTTCAGATACTCACAGCCTCACAGGTGTGTACAATTGAATTTACTAAACCAAATGAAAGTGTACATATCTATAGATTATTATCAGGAATATCATGAGATAAAGGTAAGATCCCTATGTTCAAGGACTAATAATCTAATATCAACAGGCCTAAGAATACTACTTGACAGAATGATTGTAGGGATCACACGTCCTACGACTAGTCTACCCTCCATTCCTCTAATGCGCATAAGCATAACAACTCATGAAAAATACTCTCTCTGGAAACAGCTCTGCACCAGTAAACATTTTACTTTCAAGTAGACAGGCAATCAATAACGATTTAGCACATAATCAAAAATTTTTACAGTTAAATAAAAATCTCTGTAAGGCCACAAGTTATCAGAAATCTGAACTTTTCTATTGTCTTCGACTCTTTGTGCATCTATTAGCAATCAATCAGTGAATGACAGCCTTAGCATAATGCTCCTAGAATCTATCAACTAAAACTGTGGATAGTACAGAAAACCATTAGAAACTTTTCTGTTTATATAGTGATTACTTGGCTAAATGGCTAGTACAAAAGACCATTAGAAATTGGAAACAGAGTTAAAAAGATCTTTTAAATTTCACCCAAATGGCAATAAAGAGGCTGGTGCTCATTGCTATGCTACTTTGACATTTCATTCTAGACCTAAAACATGGAATATTTTCGCCAAACAAGCATGTCTAAAACTTGCAGCCGAGCAGGAGTGACATATCCGCTAAAAGTAGGATAAGGGGTCAACATATGCAGCTTTTCCCTTATAACAGTAGTAGTTGAGTTGTTCTCAATAAAACCGTAGTAGTTAATTTAAAAGCAAAAAATAAGCATAAACAAATAAAGAAAAGAGTTGCAGAAAACAATGAGGAAGGAAACAAAGAAGATAATCCAAGGAAACAATACCAACTTAAACAGAATCAACTAATCAAACTATATGATAGAAACTGAAGTCAAACTCCATCATCTCATAATCTCATCCTCTTTCTATCCAAGATTGGGACATACAAGTATACAACTATATTATTTCTTGGACGTTCTGCCATCATGACATCGCACCTCCATGACAAATCATTTATGTGTACTACTCAATCTCGTATCTTAAACAATATCTTGTGCATTTTGCCCTGCGTAACCTACTACCCATTACATTCACTTTCCCTCAAATGTTTGAAATTACCCTTTTAGAGCATGAGTAACAATGAGTAGAACTAGATCGGTCTAACAGAAAAGGACGTGGGGAATGATGGCCAACCTCAAACACAACTGACATGACATCTTCCTCTTTCTTCACACAGCATAACCAGATCTCCGCGTCTATCTCACTAAACATTAGGAAATAGGAACCTCCCATGAACACCCTCACGCACTAGATCGGTCTAATAGAAAAGAAACGAGTTGTGGGAAAATAAAATTGGAAGGGACGTCAACGGTGGAAGGAGGGGCGTCAAGTGTAAGGAAAAGCTGAGGGGAGATGATAACTGTGGAAGGGTGCCTAAGGAGACAAAGGGATAGCGCCAGCAAGGCAGCAATGAGGAAGGGGTCCACGTAAAAATGAGGTAAAAGGAGGCTGGGCTAGTGGTCGCACACAAATGGGAGAGGGAATGGCTAGTGGTGAGAGCAGGTGAAAAGGCAATGAGGGTGGATAATGTTGTGCCTTTACCCATATCTGCTTTCATTTCATCATTTATTTGGTTCTTGACTTCTTGTGCATTCCCAAATGACAAAACCAAATGGGGAAAAGTAACAAAGAGAGTTTTGGATGCCAAAATGAATATTATTTTTAACACTATACTTTGTGAAGATAATATGGCGAATAATCTATTTTAATCAGTTAAGCAGCAATTTGTGGGAGAGAGAAATTTTTTTTTTTAGAAACTAAAATAAAAAAAAACTGAATCTAACATGAAAAGGTAATACCATCAGCATCATATGGTGGTGGAAAGAACTGTAAGTAACAGAATGATGAAATGACCATGCCTGCATAGATTAAAAGGTCATGATGGTTAGGACAGAGTGAAACAAAAGGCTTCACAGTAAACAAATCTTGTTAGATTAGGGCTGCAAAACAAGCAGACTTCTGAATGCAGACCTAGCAGACCGCCGGCAAAAACATCTTGCCAGTGATGCCAGTAGTCATCAACACGAGAAACTGCCACCATAGCGGCAAGGAGTATGGGAGTAAAAACAAGGCAAAGCTTTGCGATATGACCCCTGCGATCAAAAACCCTAATTTTTCCTCCAAGGTACCAGGCTAGGAAACCAAGACCTGCGAAGGACCCTGCATATGGAAGAGATACCATTCAGCAAGCACATTCACACTCCAAAGTTTAAGAAAGCCAACATCTTAAATGCACTTAAATCCACATTTCAAAATAGAAATAACTTGATTGACACTGTGTTGTTGCTTACATGAAGTATGCCCACTTGGAAAGCTTTTATGGCCTTCTTTGATATCGATCTTGTTACCCGTACACAGGACAACTCCAGTGATATTGTTGAACACCTGAAGAATAGCAAGTTATGAGTTATGACCGAAAAGAGAAGACAATAGACATCAAAATTCATTAATGTACTGATATGGACCCTCTAAACAAGGATGAGCATGATGTACCTACCCCTTTTCCATTAGGGAAACACCGCCAAAAAAAATCAGGGCGGGGTCTACCAACACCATCTTTAATTGCATCAGTTATAACAGATGTTATGAGCACTGAAAACAGGAGACCTAAAAGAACATTGCAACAAAATGTTTGAGTACTCTAGATGAAAGAACAAAGAAGTACATGTGTAATTGAATTTTATGAGTAACAATGAGCACAAATGTACCAAGAGTTGCTTGATGGAAATCATAGACATCCTTCCTGATAAAGTAGTAGATTAGAAAGACGAGCAAGGGCAATAGAACCGCAATAATCTGCATACCAAAGAATTGTTACTTTAGTAGAAATTTCCTCTGCTATAGAACTTAGTCTATAAAAAGTCAGTTATTAAAGAAGAAACACACCGGGACCGCCCAGAAGGGAACTGTATTGCCTTTGAAAGGGTACATGAGATCTTCCATCATTCCCCGGCCAACATATCGGTGAAATGGCTCAATAACATTCAGGACGATATCAATTACCACAAGAAGCAAAAGAATAAGCCAATCATGCATATGTATTCTAGCCACTTGCACCCCATGGGAACGCATGGTATGAGCACCAAGCTGAATTTCTGGCATTGTCACCAGCTACAAAACAAATAATCAAATCAGAAAACTGCAAACCCTAATGACTTTGCATTTTGCAGTAGTTCATCAAAGAAATTGATGCATCCATGATATTAATAACATACTCCCTATAATCTACTATCATAGCCGCATATACAACCTTAACAATCTACCCAAGCAAAGTTTTTCATCCAAAAGAAGTAAGACACACTCATTAGCATACAAATACAAAGTAGTAAAGTACTCCCAATTCATCTTCTCATAAAAAAAGCGGATGCACAACAGCAAAAAAGACGATTAACCACCTCATCAGCCCGTCGATTAAGCATGATGTTGAAAAAATCAGTGTGAAAAGGGGTAAACTAACCCTACAAATAAAATTAGAATAAACAAATACTCCTGGAACACTTCAGTAAAGTTACCCCACCCAAGCCCTTCCATAAAGGAGTAACACACTATGTTCACCTTTCTTCAAGAGTACAAAAGTTGCAACAAATGTGTTTCTTCATTTTGAACCCTTTTGATGATTTTTGAATTTGTAACTTTTGAACTCGAAACTGGTTATTTTGAATCACCAGATTTTCCGCAAACCCAAAAACAAGATTCCAAAAGCCAAAAGGGTTTTCAATTTCGCGTCTCTCTAAGACGAATATGCCCGTCTTAAACAAGAATTTCGCGTTTCTCTAAAATAACAGTCACTGTAAAATCTTGGTTGGTTTACTTCTAATCATCAACATACACAGACCCTTGCAAACAAAATACACAAATTAACACCAGTATTGTACTTTACATGGAGCTTCTATTGCGATAAAAGAGAAGAGAATAAAGGGAAAACATCAATCAACCATGTGAATACTCAATTTCAAAGAAAAAGCACTCACTTTTATCTTAGTTAGCAAAAACCCACAAAATATTCTCTTTATTTTAATTCAAGTAACTTATGGAATTGCTAATGGGATGTCAAAGAAAAAACAGCAAATCTTGCTTGTGACCGTCTTTTCAAAAAGACCTCTTACTTTAATCGGTTTTTTTGAAAAGACCGTCCGTCAATGAGAATTTGTCAAGAAAATAAATGCTGACCAAAGGAAGTTGGAGTGAGAGATTCTGCTCCAGTGAAAATGACTAGCACTCTCTGTGAAAGGCAACAAATTAATTGAATATAAATATATAATGATTTGAGATTAACATAATATTAAGATGATTTTCAGGAGTGTAAAGGTGTATAAATTACCTTGTTTAAGTTAAAACGACTGGAATCAGAGTTGTAAGTTGTGAAGTTGAGGAGTGAAAGGGATTACGGGAAGAGGAAAAAGAAAGTGATTTGATGCGGAAAAAAGACAAACAAAGAGGATAATGACAAGGTACAGCGCATTTTTGGTGGGTTTTATTTCATTCAAAAACAACACACAAAAGAGTCCATTTAAACCATAAATAATTAAATTATATTAATTGCCTGATTGGTATTTGGGTTGACTAATCACTGCACTAATTTGACTCAGTATCACCTTTTTATTTATTTAATTTTTTTTTTCGGAAAAATCACCTGTTGTCTTTGAGGTTTGTAATTTTGCATAAAATACTCGTTATTCCGGATCAAAAAACATTAAGGGGGCGTTTGGTTGAGGGTCTAAAACAAAAGAAAAGGAAAGGGAAACAAAGTTATTGATTGCCTTTGTTGGTGTTTGTTTGACACAAACAAAGAGAATTGAATTTCATTCCTTACCCTTCAATCCATCTAATCCCTTACCTACCCTTGTTACCCTTCAACCACATTATTCACCACAACCACATTACCTACCCTTGTTACCCTTCAACCACATTATTCACCACCACCACACTTGCGACTACCACCACACCAA
>JAYMSF010002594.1:0-10095 GCA_036897335.1 Silene vulgaris
CCCCCAACACACACAATTTTTTTTTTTCTGTTCACAAAGGAATGAAGCTCTTGTATCCTTATAATAGAATATGAAGGTAGTCTGTCTTAAATCCTCCTTTGTTGATGTATTTTGGAAAAGAGTAGTTTGTTAAGCTCTACCTTTTCATAATTTGTACGAGGGTTTGTTAATGGAAAATACTTATATGTTTCTTTTCTTACTCTGTTGTTCAACTATTAGAAAGGGATTGATGAAAACTGGGCGGCGGCCTTGGAGCATAATCCTGAAGGTTTTGCTAGAGTGGTATGCTATACACTCTAATCTCTACCCTTTTTTTCATCAAAGTTATACTACTCTCATATTTTTGTTTTTAACTTCTCAGGTTATGTTGTATGTGGACATGGAAGTGAATGGTGTCCCCCTTAAGGTAGTTACCATTATATCCCAGAATCATTTTCTGATCGTTCTTGTTCGTATGTATCTCTATCATTTTCATCTCATTGATGCTCCAAAGGATACCGAGTGATAGAGAAACTTAAATAGTGAAGTACTTGACAGCTTTGGTTAATGTCTCATACGAATCAGGATACTTTAGTTTCTCCTTTAGATGGGTTTGCTCAGTGGCAAAATTATGGTTTTTTTTGTTCACTTAGTTCAATACCTCAAATTCTCCGGAATAGCTATCTCTCTCTCTCTGAATGGATTTTCTTTTTCAGCCTGAACCTTTTTCATATCGTGTTGAGGATGGAGCACCCAGAGTCCCACAGGCCACTTTAGTATATATGGGCTATAACATTTCTGTAGTTAACAATTTATTGAAATTAAATTTATCTTTCTTGTTTTGGTGTTGTTTCGTGTTGGTGAATTTTGGTAACTGGGTTATCTGAAAAGTTTTGGCGTTAATTCTTGGCTAGCATTATGCAAAGTTTATTTTTATGTCCTTGAAAATCAGCAGAATTTTGAAATTTATCTTGTTCGGGTGTGGCTTCCTATTGTTGCCTTGTTGGTGTATTTTATAACAGTCTTCTCTGTAAACTTTTAGCGTTAGTGCATGCGTTAGCATTTCGGTAAGTGTGGTTTCGTGATACTGGCAGATTTGTGAATGTTGAAATAATCTTATGGTCAGTATTTGCATAAAATAGATTTGATTTTACAAGTATATGTATTGTTGGAGTGATAAGGTCAAAAATTTGGTTACAACTTTATTTGATACTCGTACGTGATAAGATGCTTCGGTTGTTTTTTTGATGGAGCTGTTCAGTTATTGGTTTATTTTTATGTATATTGTATTTTTTTTCAACAAGTGTCGATTAAATTGAGTACCATTTAGTTGGTGGTGTTTTCTAAACTGTTTTGGCTATAGTGAATACATTTTGCAAGGTTGCTTAGTCTCGAAACAATCAAATATAATTAGTATGAGGCTTCTCTGGAATACTTACTGTCAACCTTTGTTGGTAAAGTGTGATTGCACTATTCTGTGAACATACCCTCAAGTGCTCAATACTAGAGGGAAAATGTGAGTTTTCATCTATTGTCCTTTAAGCATATGCTAATATCATCGCATAATCTTGTTTCAGGCTTTTGTCGATAGTGGGGCTCAATCAACAATTATATCTAAAACTTGTGCCGAGCGTTGTGGGTATGCCTTCTCGTGCTAATCTGAAGTCAATTATTGTTCTAGCATTAATAGTACTCCTTCACTTCAATGCGGAAACCACTCACTTGCTAGTCGATCTCTCTTTGCGTTAAACAGTCTGCGTAACGTAGTTAGTCCGTTAGTTAAAGTTCTTGTTATGCTTCCAAAGCCTTATGTCAGGATTCCCTGCAGTTGTTTCCCCAACTAGTATATAATATATAGAACACATTCATTCTCTATTAAACTTCAGCTTTTAGAGGTTGATGTTATCGTTTTCATCCCTGTATTCCCTTTCAGATTGTTAAGGCTCTTAGATCAACGTTATCGAGGTATTGCTCATGGAGTTGGTCAGACAGAGATCTTGGGACGAATACATGTAGCTCCTATCAAGGTATGGAACATGTAACCTCATAATAATATTTTCAAAATTTTGACATTTTGCTTGTGTTATTGGTGTGTTTGCAGTATACTGACTAGTCATGAAATAAAGGAAATTAGTTTGTGAGTAGGTACGATAATCAATGTGTTGCGACCTTTTAGAATCTGTCAAAGCCTTGTTTCAAAGTTTACATGATACAAATTACCATTTTACCCTTTCAATTATGTTGCCCATGTTTCCTGATGCAAATTGCTAAATTTGACTTGCTTGTTAACTCCCATTCCCTATGTTCTTTGAAGATTGGGAATGTGTTTTACCCTTGTACCTTTACAGTTCTCGACTCTCCCAACATGGAGTTTCTCTTTGGTTTGGATATGCTCCGCAAACATCAGGTAATATCTATGTTTTTATGTGGCGATTGCATCCCATATGGGTGAAAGGAGCTTTAACCTGGCCTTTCCACTGCAGTGCATAATTGATTTAAAGGATAATGTATTAAGAGTTGGTGGAGGAGAGGTTGCTGTTCCATTTTTGGCAGGTTTGAGCTTCTCTATTTTATACTCCGTAGTTTCTATGTTTTGCTTGATATTCTACTGGATTATTGAGTCCGCAATTATGGAGTTTTTCCTGAAAACAAAGTTGTTATCTGCTTCCAGAAAAGGACATACCTGCTCAATATCTGGATGAGGAGAGGTATTCTAAGCAGCCTGCCAGCGAGGCTTCCGTAAGTGTTCTATATCCTATTTTGCTTCACTGTTACTATGTTTGCCTTATGGATTGTCTTGTAGCATTCGTCTAGTTAACTTGTTATTCTTCAGGGTGCATTAGGAGCAAAGGATAATAAAAGTGTTCCAACTGGAAGTCAGTCATCAGGTGAGATTTTTCTTGCTTTTGTTGTAGATTTTGTGCCAAGTTACCTGTGTCTGTAGAGCCTTTGAAGGTAATTAAGCCAAATACCCCGTTTTTGACGCGGGGGTTGAAGAGTTTTTTGCTCAGCCTTGCAAGAGCACAGCTTAGAGCTTCTCTTGAACGCCCACATTAGTTTTGAGTTCTTAAATAACCTTCATTTGTACGCTTTATTTATTATACACTTGGAATTGGAATTGAACCATATCCGACCCACTCACCCGAGTCCGAGTAACATAGTAATTATAAGCCAAAATCTATTTGACATAAACATCTATCTTGCAAATGTTACAGCCGAGCATCCGACAAGCTTTATGTTTTTCTACTTGACTCGGGTGATAAATATTGGCAACAATGATCTGTTTTTAAGATAGTTTTGTGAGGTGTTGATTGTCATGTGCAAGTTCCATCTATGTAGTTACTATAACCAGTATCCAAGTTATAGCTCTATCTCCTGCCCTTCTGCATCCTCCTTTTAGCTTTCTAGTTCGCAATCTGTATTGTTCTATGACATCTCTTGGTGCAACAATTAATTCTTGAATTTCCATGGGCTGTGCAGGGGCTGCTGCTGCTGCTGCTGCTGCCAATCCTAGCCAGGTACGCCTTATTGGAAAATGAGTGTATACTTAAAATTTCATGTATTTCTTTGAAAACGATTAGTATTTGTCTTTACATGAAGAACAGTATGCCAAAATAAATGTTCCATTAATTTGGTGGTGGATATTTCTTAAGGTCTTGAGGGAGCCTTGCCCCTGCTTTTTTTTTAGTTCACAGTTCACACACATTTCAAGTACCTAAAGTATCGACTGAGACTCAATGGTTGGGTGGATGATTAATCACACCTAAGATCAAGCGTTCAAACCTTTGTCATCTTTATTTTTTGCTCTCAGATTTGCTGGTGGTGTCATGTTTTTGGTGTAGGGTTAGTTATAAATTCTCCCTTGGGCTGAGTAGTGGCTGACTGATAATAAGGCGTAATATGTTCAGTACTTAAGTGCCCTTATCAATTGACGTGAGTAATAGTTACGAGTACTAGGCTATAAATATAAGTTGTAAATTTCCCCTGGGGCTGAGTAGTGGCTGACTGACAATAAGGCGTAATATGTGAAGTGCTCTTGTCAGTTGACGTGAGTAATAGTTACGAGTACTAGGCTATAAATATAACTTAGAAGATCTTAATCATGTTTTTCCCAGTTTGGGGCGATTATGATTGGGTACGCGGAAATAGTTTTAAGAGTAAAGTTGGGTATTGAAATAGTAAACGGATTTCAAGATGGTTGTCAACAATCAATTCTTATGGTCAGATGTAGCTGAGCAAAATGTTTGTGAACTGCAGGGTTCTGATTTTGAATCCAAAATATCAAAGCTTGTTGAACTTGGGTTTGACCGAAATTCAGTCATAGAAGCCCTCCAATTATTTAATGGCAATGAAGAGCAAGCAGCTGGGTTTCTCTTTGGAGGTTAATTGTCGATCGAGTTTTAAATCATTACCCAAATTGGGCACGCTTTTCAGGATCATGAAATACCAAGTCTGGAAATGTACTTTATTGATTGTATTTTTAATTTCTGTGGTATTCACTCGATCCATCTGATTCATCGAGTCCTGCTCTTAACCGTGATAGTCCAGCACTATCAACTCTAACCCATCTTTTACTACAGTATACACTGGTTGTAAAACTTTATTTTAGTCAAAATGTGTCTCTTTTCCGTTTCTATCGAAGAAAAATATTAGACATTTTGGAATTTACACTTTAACTAATAGTGTGTTCCTCTTAGATTAGCCTTTCATACTCAAAATTCTGCTGTAGAGAAATACATTGGCAAAATCCCAAATTGATAATTGAGGTAAATTTTTAGTTTCTTTGGTAATTCTCGAGTTGAGTGTTTATGTTTTATTTTAGGTTTACAATACAATCCCTATAATAATATAAAGCCTAAAACGGTATCAAATGAGATTTTATGGTAATTACGAGCTGTTCTCCAAAGTGTGCGTTAAAAATGGAAGCTTAGGTTTATCCAAGCGAGATTTATGAGTTTTAAGGTTCTTGTCAAATAGTTGCGCACTTGCGCCTAGTTCTATTGGTAAAGTTTGGGTTGATTATGCCTATGAGTAACTTCACCATGACTCGAGTTCAAATCCGCACTACCCACACGGTTGAAGCCTTAGTGAAGAATTAACGACAACCCTTAATCAAATTCTTAATTCATCCTTGCCAGTGTCCTTTGAAATAAAACTCATCATCATTTCATCCTTGCCCCGTATCCTTCTCAAATCTCGAATGTATGGATTTGTAAATGACAGTGACATAGATCAAAAGAGGACTCAAAGTTTACGTAAATGATCCTCCAATTATAGTTTTTGGTAAAAGTAAATGATTTCTTTTAATGAGAGAATAAATGGAACTATGACATATAATGCACATTTAATACGGTCCTCTAACTAAGATTTTCCCAGTTGTCGGTAAGGGATACTAGTTCTCTAAGCTTTGTAGATTAGAAACCTTTCCAAGTAACAAAAACTTCTTGGAAGATTTCAGCAATCAAATCTCTATCAGCATACTGAAGGAAAGCATTGAACTCGTCACGAATGTCGAAAACCCTACCAAACTTAACCAAGTACTTCATACAAGAATCCTTAAGCTCAGGGAGCTGATAGAGGGACGCGTACTGCAATCTTTCAAGGACATTCTTAGCATCAATGTCCTCAAGGAGGCTCTCGTGGCACGCCTCCTTGAGGTCCGAGATGTCATACTTGTCAGCTCCATGGAGGAGTGCAAGACGATGTACGAGGAACTCACTATGTTTGATAGTGCCGTGCAAGTAGCTCAGGAAAGCATGGCATGATTCAATTGACATGTCGGAAATGTTGATGGTAGAAAACTGGCTCTCTTTGAGATCGTGTGCAAACATGCTTCGGAACACTGGTGATCGTGTAGCCAGAACGGCTCTGTGAGCCCCCACTGACCCGCCTGATGCGTTTATCACAATGTCCGTGTAGGTGTCCTCTGTCAGCATCCGGCTAAGGCAAGTGAGCGCGGCTGAGTGAGATCTTTTTTGTGTTAGTCCGTCCGCCCAAATGGAGGAAGGCTCTCCATCCTGTCATTATACCGAAAGCATGAGATTTGCTTACAAGTTACAACAACAATAAAACCGCAGGGATTGTTTGGGTGAAATATTAGAAGACAATGGGCGTAGGGAAGGCAATGGATCGGGTTCACCATAACTCAAAACCGATCCAATTCCTTATTAGATCACCGAGTCAAATGCAAGCCCAACGTGTTATCAAAATTATACGATCCAAAACCAGCGTATGTTTTAGGTGATCGAAATTCTTAACTAGTCAATCAGTAATTATCGAGAAATTTAGCCATTTTAAGTTTAAAATTGCCGTTAAACATTTCAAACAATTCCTAAATGCATCTAAATATAATATATACACCTATTTAAAGGTCAATTTTTCACCTTTATAAAACGTAAATAATTGACTAGGACAGAGAAAGTATATAATACTAGTCACTTACGATTTTTATTTTTGTGAAATTAGATAACGTGAGGAGTGAAAAAAGAGAGGCATACATGTGGACAAGCTGTCTTGAGGTCAAGAAATTCAACATCAATGATAAATTTTCCTCCAATTTGAAGATCAAGTGGCCATACAAAATCATCATTATTCTTCAGCTGCTGATCTGTTACTTCTGCACAGTTCAATCATTTAAAAAAAAAAAAAGTAAGTCTCCTTCAAGACGGTCTTAACTTAAAACGAGAAAATGTAACAATTTTGTAATAAAAATCGACTATTTAATGATAAAATGTTATATTCACAAAGATAGTCATTTTTTAACAAAACACTAATGGTAACATTTTATCAGGAAATATTTACATTTTATCGTAAAATGGTCAAACGGAAAAAGCCAGTTTGTCATGAGAATTTGTCTTAATTTTATTCACTAAATGTGATCATTTTGCCATTACATAATTTATTCTTATAGCTATTCTTACTTGTGACGAAAATTTGCTTATACAATCATCTTTTCCTTTTAACATTATTTTAATCGATTATAAGACGTGTGACGCTACGCTAATTTGTGATCACATAAATGGCTTTTATTTGCCAACATGGTTACTTGCTGGCCACTACATACCTGGATGAACAAGAGGCTTGCAATCATCGACCGAAGATAAAACCCGAATTACAAAAGACGCAATTGGCGGATTTTCTCGACTCAAATTGCTAACTTCTGGATACAACTTGATCATCAAAACTCTGTTCTTTTCCAATGCCAGATGCCTATGAAAATGACTGTTAGTTCAAATTTTCTAATCCCAACCAAATACACCTACGACCTTTTAACATCACAAATTCTGGTTTAAGACGGTAATCTCCGTCTTAAACTTAAAATACAAGTCAAGTATGGTAGATGAGACAAAAGAAGGATACCTATAGGACTATATATACAAATAGGGAATATTTGGTCTGTTTTCATCTTAAGACGGATCTTGCCGTCCTAAGAGAGACTTATTGTACGGACATTGTGCCGATGACCGACAGTTGTATACATACAACTATGCCAATATGCCATAGACTTTATTTCTACTCATTCGGTTGGTTATATGCATACAACTGTCTTATACAGGTAATCGAAAACTTTTGTTAAAATCGACATTTTTTTTAGCATACATACCAGTTCCAGAGACCAATCTTGAAAGGATCGGAGCGACGATAAGAACAAGTAGAGAGGTTATGAATACTCCATCTTGCAAGACGACATGTTGTTTCAACCATGTAATTGCTAGAATCTTTCATTCTCCTTTATACGACTTCAAACAGTGACGGATCCAGAAAATTTTCTTTACGGTATCCTATCCCGAGACCCTAAACCTTTCAACGTAAACGCTCTCGATTCTAGAGACACAAATTCAGTTACTACTACCAAAACTCTGCTTTCAACAAAATGTGCCCTCGATTCGAGTCGATTTTATATGGAAACTTAGAAGGTTTATAAGTTATAAGCACGCAAAGAATGTTTAACAAAGAGTTTATGACAATTTGGGCTAATGAGAATGGTCGTGAAAGTTTGTCCTTTGAAGAAGATATTCCTTTAAAAGGGAGGGAAAAGGTGACAGAATCCTTCAAGTTGTTGATTGTAAAAAAGGTCATCAAATGAAAGGGGACCACAGTTATTAAATCTGCAGGGTCATGTGGCTAGTGACGGAGTCGGGATTTGTCGTTAGGAGTCGGAAATTTTCACGAGGCCGAATTAGAAAAGAGGATAATCTAGACAAAAAAAGAATCTCAAGTTTTTATTATTCGGTGCGGGAAACTAGTCCTTGACCTGGCAAACAAGTCAACCGGGCCATTTTCGGGTTTAAAGGAATTCAGGTAAGCTCGAGTAGGGTCGTGTCAATTTGGGTCCGACTCATTTGCAAGTCAATTATCAACTTATTTAGTAATATTGGACAGTGTCACGTCAATTCAGGTTACAGGTCAATCTCGGGTTCCTCGGTTCGGGGGTACGGATGGGGGTTATACGGGTTGGGTAATTTGAGCAGAGATTTCGCCAGGTCTAGCAACTGCCCCTACTATAGTAAAATCTTACCTAAAGCACAAGTCATCAAAACAAGAGATTTATTAATCTCAAATCTTACACAAGGGGGTGTTCACAAGGATGCAACAACAAACTGGAATTAGCTCAAATCTCGAAATGGTATTTCATACTCGTAAAATAGTTCAATTCTCGATAATGATACATAGATATCCGATACGGCGATACCCCATATACGGAGTAATAGTTTATCTTAAAATCAACATATAATAACTTACCACAGATAGATTTGAAAAGAACATCATTGATCTATAGTAAATCATCTCCATGATAACTGGATTATATGCTGAAACCGCTATCAGCGTTCTGAGTATAACCCAGATTTGCAAAATTCAATTCTGATAAGTTGTGGTTTTCAATTTGGGGTATGAGTATATTGCCGTCAGTTCAGAATATAATGTTCTGGGAACGGTACACAACACATAGTTGTAAGGTTGATACAGATGCAGCCTGTAGGATTTCAGAATGCTGACAGAAACCAGTAGTTGGTTCAGAGGATACGCACCGACTAATATGATGTTATATGTGCTTGAAAAGAGTGTCTGCAGAAAGGCAGCTAATATCAGCAGAATTAAGCTCCATTTTCCCATTCTCGCTTCTAGAGATGGAAGGCATTACGCAGAAAACAAAAAAATTGCATCTTCCCTAAAATGAGGCAGTTAAATTAATGCCCCGTACCTTCCAAAAGGCCTTGTAACCATTTAATTCTCGAATTGCTTACACGATGGAGCTCCTCCAAGAAATAGATGAAGTCGCTAGAGGGTCGGCCTGAAGCAATACTAAGAAATCTGTCATACCCGAGAGTCAATCCTTTGTGAACATTGGAGTCGACCCATTCATCGGGAAACCAAGTTGTCTTTACAACATGATCAAAATACCAATCAAATATCCAACTACATTCTTTTCTGAACCTGTTTCTCTCTGGTGTAGCCAAATACTTCGAGTCAACATTGACCGATATATATCCCGGGTTATAGTAGAGTTGACCGTGATCATAACTCAAACTTCTTTGAATAGCTGGAGAAACTGTACTCTCACACCAGTTGTGGAGAATAAATTTGAACGTGCTGCATTCTCCCAGTGGAAAAGGTTCGTCACTTCTTTCACTATCTCCTCTCTTGTTGTTATAACCAGGGTAGTCTTCGATTCTGAAAGGAACGCATTCGCTCAACCTCAGAGAGTTGTGGTTTGCAAGTTCTTCTAGATTCCAATTGCAAAAGGGAGCTGATGTTTTGTGGCTGACATGAATTTCACCGTCAGGCAGCAGCATTGCACTTGCATTGTGAAAAAAACCCCGCACAAGCTCCTTATGCATTCTGGGAAAAAAAAGTATAAACACCCTCAAATTTCGATTGATAGAAGCCAATGAGCCGACGAAGTCCAAATTTTAAATAAATTTACAACGAATTTATCACAGAAGTACTGGGAAGAAAGAAACGAGTGGCAAAAAGCCAAAAATAATACTCTCACTTCTATTGAAGTACATGTTCAACTTAGCATGCATGCGCAAAATCAATTCTTACAATCAGTGAATAAAAAAAAAAAAAAAGACATCATTGGTTAATATTTCTAATAAAAGGTACAGAGTGCGA
>JAYMSF010002595.1:0-10094 GCA_036897335.1 Silene vulgaris
CCCGCACACCAAAATAAACTACAACCCATCAATCTACTTTCCAGTATCTCTAGAGTGGGTGAACCTTAATTTCCTTTGTTAATGTAACCAAACAACTAGTTACGTTTTAGGAATCCCTTACCTTTTCCCCTCTTACCCTTTCTGATTTCCTTTCTCTTTCCCTTTCTCTAACCAAACGTCTCCTTAGTCTATACCAGACCGAAGACCAAAACTTCAAAAACTAAGGACTCAAACTCATACTTAAATGAATTCGCTGTCAAAGTTTGGTCCAAGTCAAGTGATCCGATTCATTCCATTTATCCGATATAGTCATCACTAACTCGACGTGACCCGACCCATAACGGACTTTTTCTAACATTATTTCCTGTATTAAAGATATCTTGATCTTAACATGAAATCGTCTTACAAAATAATTCACGACATTTGAGTATTTGACAATACAAACCCAATACTAGACCCGACCTGTTTCGTTTGTAATAGAAGCCTACAAGGTGAGTAAATCATAGGGCCCAATTAAACCCCATTACCAACACAATATAACAAAATCAATTGAATTAGGGTTTTAGTCCTCTTCCCCAATTACAATCCCCAATTTTCCTAATTCTCCAAGCTCAATCATCAATGGCGGCCGAGATGATTCCCTTAGACGGCGGTCCTTCGCGCAAGTTACCTAAATCCAATGATTCTGCATCTCTTCATAACAAAGCTACTGTCTTATACATCGGCCGAATTCCCCATGGATTTTACGAGGAGGAGATGCTTGGTTTGTTTCCTTGTTTTTAATTTTAATTTAATTGATGTATTTGTTTTAATGTTGGTGTTAATTGTGTTTTAATTTGGTGTTTTATTTTGATTATTAGGGTTTTTTCAGCAGTTTGGTACTGTCAAGAGATTGAAAGTTTGCCGAAACAAGAAGGTTTGTGTTTTAATTACTGCTTAATTGTGTTTTCATTAGTGTTTTTTTGTATTGTTTTAGTGTGTTTCGAGTTAATGAGATGTTTTAGTGTGTAATTTGCGTGTAATTGAATGGTTGGAGGATGATTTTCGAGGTTTAGCTGTGTCGAATTGATGGCGGGCGGGTTTACCCTAATTTGAGCTGGGAATATTATGGTCTGTTGTATTCTGTAGGTCGATATAATGTAGGAAATTGGATACAGAATTGAGCTTCAGGTGGATGAAGGTTTTCGATTAATTGGGTGTTTCCGTATTTCCTTTCTAGGTTGCTATGTATCCGTGTTCATAATGCTTATGCCGCGTGTCGGCATTTAGTACAATAGCCTCAGTCCCTGCTTGGTATAGTTGTGGGGAGAGATCAATAGTTGAACACACACCCTATGGAAAATCACATGTTAAGGTACCTGGTTCCGGCAACTATTACACCCTAGTTCTATGGAGGTGGAAAACGTATAGAGTGGTTTACACCCTAGTATAGTAGCCTAGAATTATTTATTTTAAGCTTGTATGACCGTGGAGGGAAAATTAGTAGTTCAACACACACCTTACGCAGAATCACAATCTATATTATCTGGTTATGACATCAATGATTACACCCTAATTCTATGCAAGCGGAAAAGGTAGAGGCTGCTTTATCTTTTCGTAGATATTCGTTTCATTCATAGTACTCATCTCACTCTAATCACCCGAATACCAATCTCTGTTCATGCCATTGCACCTCTGACACTTAGTTCAGAGATGTATGTAAACATGTATCTTGTCCTTTGAGGTTTGTCTTATTAGGATTTATGTTACTCTGGCTTGGCTGCCAAGTGTTGTATGTCACACGGCCTTTGAGTGCTGTAAATGGTTGTTTTGCAAAAAAGTTGCATGCTTTTGCCTAGTATTATTTGTCAGAAATGTCAGAATATTAGATATGCAATACAAAGCCAAAGCAAAGCTTTGGAGTAACATAGATCTCCCTTAGCTACAAATATATGTGCCTACTAGGATCCAAAATGCTGGCACATTAGGTCATAATGTTGAACATTGTCATCAATCTTTCAGAGTTCAGCTAGTTATTAGCAGTTAGCTGCCTTTCCAGTTTCCTATTTTAGTATGTTTTTGGTGTCGAGTTTAATGGGTGAGGATTGTTGGCGCGTGTTTGTCGCTCTACTATTATGATTTATGGCATGACTGATGCTGTTTTTGTTTTGTTAATGATTGACAGACTGGGAAATCTAAGCATTATGGTTTCGTCGAATTCGAGTATCCAGAGGTATTCCTTTTACTGGTTTGCAAGTTGCAAATATTTTTCTTGGTTTTTCCCATTGCTGACATCCGTTAATTCATTGTACAGGTTGCCAAGATTGTTGCTGATAGTATGCACAATTACTTAATGTTTGAGCACATTTTGCAAGTCCATCTGATCCCAACAGATCGTGTACATCCTAAATTGTATGCCATTCTGTACAACTTGATTGATTGATGGAATATTATTTGCTTTTAGTAATTTTCAGTTGTTTTCAACCAACTAGTTTCTCGAGTAGGCACAAAGGATTGCAAACTTAACACCAGTAACTTGTTGCAGTGTCTTTTTGGAGGAATCAATCTTTACGCGTTGCAGTGTCATAGGACTTTAGATAGATGATATACAGATCATTTTGAAAAACTAAACTTCCTGCAGATAAGTAAAGATACATCATTGTGTCAATGTGCTCATTGATTAGTCAAATGATGTTAGCAGATTAGTGGGGTCGTATTACACATCAACCGCAGCACCAGTGTGCCAAATTACCGAAGTTCTTAATGTTATTGCAACCACATTTTGAGGCAATAGTGGCCGCATTTATAGGGTAATGGTCGAGATTAGGCTACGACTGATTCTGAAATCAACCAAGATCGTGAACGTTATTAGTTTCTTGGGGTGCAATATTTATTAGATGTACGGTGTAATGTTTGATCAACATCTGTATTCATCCTATTCCTCTGCTTGTGACGTCTTTGAAACCGCCAATCTCTTGCTATTTTTCACAATGGCTTTTATATGATTCTTTCTACGCTATGCCTAATTATGTTTGCATATTCACTTTAATGTAGGTGGAGAGGTGTGAGTGATCGACCGAAGCCACCAGTGGATTTTGTCAAGATTCAAATGATAAAGCACAACAAGGTATAATGTGTAGAAATAGACCAGTGGCTTAGTTAAATGGTATGTAGTATGTGTTCCTGTTATTAATATATGAACTTATGCAGGATAGAACTCTGGAGGAGCAACAGAAGCTGCTGAAAACAATTCTAAAGCGAGACAGGAAAAGAAGAAGTAAAATAGCAGCTGCTGGAATTGACTATGAATGCCCTGATATTGTAAGAACTGTGTCCCAACTGTTGTTTTTGTTTTCTCAGTTTGTTTCTTAGGATGGTGTTTTGGGAATGTGGACTCCTTTCATCCACAAATCCACAATAATAATTTAGAATTCTTATTCACGATTCACGACGTGTAGTTCCTTTGCCTGGTTACACCTTTTAGAATGGACCTGGTCTTACCTGTAACTCTTTTGAGTGTGGTATCATATACTCATATCAAAACTCAAGAAACCATGGTTTATTATGTGCATATAGGATATTTACTTCTCTTTATACCTAGGTCTCAAGGCTTTAATTAAACTCACGGATAGTGCTGTGTACTATATTTAAACTGAAACATGTACGCATATGTTTTAATTGCTGGTAAAATATTGAAAATCTATTGATTCTCCTTTCATTGCGAAAGAAATTGACAAATATACCCTGGGGTTTCATAAAGGTTCTTGGAGATTAAAGCATCAGTGATTTAAAATATGCATATACAAACAAGAAGGTGGTGCCTTTGTTACTCAAAAACGTTGACACCTGACAGTACGACATAGGGTCTAGTGTGTTTTCAAAATTAAGCATCGTGTTGATACAGTTTGACATATACTGCATTGACCCATTTGGAGACACGGACGGCTCTTTTTGTAAATTACTAAAAATTTATCGTTCATTTCGGTATTGCTTGATCTTTTGTTAAACACTGTAGTTTTCGTACAGATTTTAGGTTCTAATACTCCTAACTGCTAAGTTCTTAGTTGGGTTTCGTCTAATTCTAAACTGTGTAGTAACCGTTCAAGTGAAAAAGCTTGACTGAGATGAAGGTGATGAAGTAATAATTAATATGAATGAGTATAGAATGATTATATTCATTATTGCAGGAGGGTTCTGAGCAGCCATTGCCAAAGAAGATTAGGTTCGAGGATAGCTGATCTTTGTGATCCATCACTCAGGGTCGTTTGCTCTTATCAATGTAATTCTCAATTCTCAACTCTACTGGATCCAACATGTAATTATGTGTTGCAATGTTGTCCTTTGGCGCGAATATCTTGGACAGTCTGGGTTATTCTGACAAATGTTATCTCATTCGCAGGTGCGGGATTCAGTGGGAGTACTACAGACTTAGCCTTAAACTGTCTGAAAACGGCTTATTAGGGTTGGGGACAAAACTTTGTCTATGATGTTAGAGCGAGTAATATATGTCACAGAACGACTAGTGGCTTTTGTACTGTTTTGTTGTTTCTAATACATTTGGCCCGAGACTCTTTTTAAGTGCTGATTAGATTTGATATCTGAGTTGGTCTCGTTTTCATTTTTTTTCTTCTGTTTCTCCTATTTTGGACGATGAGCAATTTTGACGAAATCCAGGTTATCGATCATTTCACTTTTATCGAAAGCGGGCAATGTGATTGAACTTTCCAACTGGAAACCCTTATCCATTGTTAAATTAATCTGCACAATTTGGAACACTTATTCTCTGAACATGGAAGTGCATGTGTGGTGAGTTGTAATACGCATTTACGCCCATCAATTTGTTTCTCATCCATTGCACACTGAACACTATTTCAACCTAACAGTCCATTCTCCTAACTGTCCTACTTCCGCCGCAACACTGCACCACACACTTTGACTTCTGTTTGTAAATGCCCACCATTTTTTTTATGATTTTGTCCATACCCACAAATCCAAATATTAGGATACCTTTAATAGTTAATCTAAGTTATTTTCATACGTCTGATCAAAATTCTCGAATATTTCCAACGTGTATTATAAAAATGACTTTAAAAGAGTGCAAGTTTAGACATGGTAAAACTGACCCGCACCTGAATTAATGGCCAGAATTTGACCCAAAACCCGAACTGACCTGACACTATCCAACCCGATCCAAATTGATAACAACCAACCTGGAATTGACTCGAACCCGAAATGACCAAGACTCGACTTGAATTCTTACAAACTCAAAACGACACAACCTGAACTGACGTAAAACCGTGTTACAATAACCTAGTACTCGTTAAATAATGAGGTGTGTGAGTTCTTATCGAGCATATGTATATTCCACAACACTCTAGAACTTACTAATAATAGTTTTCAAGTAGTTGAGCTCACATTGGTTGTTCCATATCATTTATAATCTTTTCACTTTTTCACTTTTGCACCAAGTGAAATCGAACACCTAACTCAACTTCATAATAATAACTCAGAAGAAATAGACAATTTCCCCATTCTTCTAAAGACAAAAGTCCATCTTATATTAAAACTTCCACAATTTTATCTAAAAAATGGAAATATAGTACTTTTACTTAGTTTTTGTAGTAAGAGGTGCAGCTGTATGCATTTAACTTGCCACACATATGAGTTGTTCACATTTACTTCAACCACCCACCTTCTTCATTCTTATAAGTTACACCCTCTTCACCTTGCCCTCTTCACCTCACAATTCCTCACAAAAAAAAAAATACATACCCTTCACTTTTATCATGGTTACCATGGACCGGTTTTCGCTCTCGTTGAAAGCGTATCAAATTTTCATGTCTGTGACCCTAGTACTCTTGACACTAACCTACATTGTGTGTAGGAAGAAGTTTAAGAAGAGTAATAGGCTTCGTCTTCCCCCCGGTCCACCAGGATGGCCTGTAGTTGGCAACCTGTTCCAGGTTGCCAACTCGGGAAAGTATTTTTTTGAGTTGGTGCGGGAGCTGAGGCTTGTTTATGGGCCGATTTTCACTATGAAAATGGGCTCCCGCACTATGATTATTGTGAGCAATGCTGAGCTTGCTCACGAGGCGCTTATTGCCAAGGGGCAATTGTTCGCTTCTCGGCCTGCTGAGACGCCAACCCGAAAGATTTTTAGTTGTGATAAGTTTACTGTCAATGCGTCGTACCATGGTCCGGTGTGGCGGTCTTTGAGGCGTAACATGGTTCAAAATGGGCTTAGTTCTACTAGGCTGAAAAACTTCAAAAATGTAAGGGAAGTCGCTATGGATAGGTTAGTAGAGAGGCTAAAGAACGAAGCGGAGAACGAGAAAGGCGTTGTTTGGGTCTTAAAGCATGCTAGATTTGCTGTGTTTACCATTCTTTTGTCAATGTGTTTCGGACTTGAATTGAGCGAAGACACCATTGAAAAGATTGATCATATGATGAAGCTGGTGTTGATGACGGTCGATCCTCGCATCGACGATTTCTTACCAATATTGAGTCCTTTTTTCTACAAGCAACGTAGGGAAGCATGGGACGTGCGCAAGAAGCAGATTGACATGCTCCGCCCTCTTATTGAAAAGCGTCGGGCCATACTTCGGGCCGGGCTTGAGTCCACCCCAAGTGCAGCCCCGTTCTCGTACCTCGACACTCTTTTCGACCTTGAGGTTGAGGGCCGGAAGACGGGCCCGACCGAGGCTGAGATTGTGACCCTGTGCTCGGAATTCCTCAATGGCGGGACGGATACCACTGCTACGGCAATTGAGTGGGCCATTGGTCGTTTTATCGAGGACCCGACAAAGCAGTCTCGTCTTTACGACGAGATTAAGGCTTCGATCGGGACTCGGCCCGTGCAGGAGAAGGACCTTGACAGCATGACTTACTTACATGCCTTTGTCAAGGAGCTTCTCCGAAAGCACCCCCCAACGTATTTATCCCTCACTCATGCGGTCATAGAGCCCGCAAAATTAGGGGGCTACGATATCCCGGTAGGCTGCAATGTCGAATTTTATCTACCCGGGATATCAGAGGACCCGAAGCTGTGGGCCGCTCCTGAAAAATTTGATCCAGAGCGGTTCCTAACGGGTGGCGAGGATGTCGACATGACCGGAATTAAAGGCGTAAAAATGCTGCCATTTGGAGCGGGTCGAAGAATCTGCCCGGGTTTGAGCATGGCAACCATACATGTCCATCTCATGATTGCAAGGTTGGTCCAAGAGTTTGAATGGAGTGTATATCCACCAGGAAAAAAAGTGGACTTCAGTGAAAAACTTGAATTTACTGTGGTAATGAAGAATCCACTGAAAGCCAAGATTAAACCAAGAGTTAATAATTAAAGACGCGTAATTACGTCGTTAGTGCAGTATTAGTCGATTATCAGTGCTTAATAATTATAAGTAGATTAAAACAAGTGTGTGTGATTTAACTATTAGGTAATAGTCTAGTTTAATGTGTGATGAGTGTATTATTTATCGAAATTATTATGATTAGCGGTAATTATTATGGAAGCGTACTATGATTACGGTTTGATTAAGGTTTCGTGTTTGCATACTTAATGCACAATGAGGAAATGTTAAGGTTGTCGTACGACAAGGGTAAGTGAAGATTAGAAAGGGAAAAAGAGTCGCGAAAATATTCACATTTTGGTGTTTGCATACGAAATGTACAATGAGGAAATGTTAAGGTTGTCGTAGGACGATGGCAAGCGAAGGCGTAGGACGGAAGTGAAGATTAAAGAGAGAAAGAACGACACGGAAAGATAAGTCACAAGAAAGGGAAAGGCATTAAGAGCAAGTCATAAATGAGAGTAAATGAGAGCCTCAGAGAGGATGAAAACTGAAGTGAAAGGTGTGATGGAGAAGCAAGCAAGAAACGGGATTAACGCAGGAGCCACATATCAAAGGATATGCGCGAATTTAAGTGGGAATGTGACTGTACATTCAGGTGTGTGGGTGTCGTTGTCAGCGACACTGTCAGCGACTCAGCGTCAAGCCGTCAGGGCGAGTTAATGAGTCACCAATAACATCAACCTAGCCTGACAATTTACAGGGAGTACTAAATATTGTCATTCACCAAATCTTTCTACTTCACTGTGTAACTGTTTGTAAGAGTGAATTTTTTCGGTTTTCGAAATGAATCTATAACTCCAAGTATTTAAAATCAAGGTGAAAAGACGTAAATGAACTGAAACTAAATCCAAAAGAACGGGGTCTTACACCTCTACAAGCGAAAATGTTCTGTATTGTAACAAATCCTCCCAAATTGAGGCAACAACAGGTTTTTAGTGTTTAATACAAAAGTTGCTAAATACAGTGAGTGAGTACACACTACAGATGAATAAGTTACAGGAAACCGAAACTAAAAATCGAAAAGTTCAAGAGAGGAGTGACATACTGAGGTTCTTCACAGCTTCGCCTATGCAAGCCTGTGAGTCGCTGTGACATCGTTTCTCTTGAAGATCAAAATCACTCCGATTACACGACCTATTACACTCGAAAAGTACATGGGAATATAATCACAAAGAAAGCTGGAATATGTATCGGTGTAGCACCCTAAATCACACTTCCAAAATGAAAAAGGAACAGGATGAACTCCCTGACAGCATCCATCTCCCAAAACCAAGTAGAGACGACTGACGACTGTTTAAGATTACATCTAGGTCAGTTGGAGCCAAGCAGAATTCGATTTGCTTGGAAACAGACTACCGTCTATCCTCCAGTTAGCTTTAGATGGTTGAACTAACCACCGACAAAACATATGTACAGCTACACAGCTTGCGGACCAAGAGTCTCCCAAGGACCAACAGTATATGGCTGGCATTCTGGCAAAGCCCCTTTTGTCGTGAGTCATAGCATGAGAAACTCCCAAACAGATTTGAGTTATGACTTGGACATTCGGCCAAACAGCTACGCCAATGACGGACTTTCAACATAATGCTTGTTTGCAGGGTCCACACTTGACTGAATGTTGTTCCCATTTTCAAGAGACATATGTTGGTCCTCTTGAATGGGATCGATTCTGTGAGTTTCTAAAGCCGTAGAAACTAATCTGCAATGATGAGCATGTAGACCAGAAGAATCCATGCTATATTGGGACCGACCACTTGATACTAACTGCATGCATCGTTTCTTCTCGTTGGTTTCACGCAAAGATAAGCGACATACTGGACAGGTACAGTGTTGCAGAAGCCATATATCTATGCAGTTAATGTGAAAATAGTGGCCGCAATATGGCAATATACGCACTACATCCTCCTTCTGGTACTCGGACAGACAAATGGAGCATCTACAATAAGACAATTCATTAGCCTCGTTAATTTGGTGGTTCTTTCACCACGGTCGACTATCATTATACGATTACAATAATGTAAAAGTGGCCAAAAAGAGAGATCGTCATTTTTGCGGAGCATTGTAAAACAGGCATCCTACATACCAAGAGAAGCAAAATTTTCGTTACCGTCACTATTGTATTACATAATATAGTTCTTGCAAAAATGAACTACCTCATACGACTCACAAGCTCGGAGTTGGTTAAATAACGACCAGATTAAATAGTGCGCATTTTGGCCTAAAATCATAGTGAACTTGGCCTAAGCTGGCATTTTCGGTTAAAAAAGGTTGACTTAGGGTTGAGTTTATAGTTCAACCCAGGATCACAAATTACATGTAAGTATGTAACATATCCTCGTTTTTCACAGATTCCCGACGAGCTTTAATCAGATGAAAGCTATCTAGCTTACTGAAACGGCCTTTGGCAATGGATTGTTTAAAGGCCAACATAATTCACATGGCATGCCACAAATCCATTTAGACAATAGGACGATCATAAGCACATGGCCACATGCTATGCTACAGGTCCTTTTAAACAATGGGATGTCAAAGGCCAACTTGGTTCAAGGGGAATGCATCTTCAGATGGTGCACAAATGATTGTGTTTAGACATATCTTTGACAAATTAGCACTTGTGCCATCATTTCATTGTCGGTGTCATATATAGCAACCTTCACTTTGCAATCAGAAAGTTGGTTTCTAACTAAGAGCATGTTTGACCTAGATTGTTAAAAATGAGTTTTTGTTTAATTTCTTAAAAACAGTTTCCAAGAATCAGAAACA
>JAYMSF010002596.1:0-10093 GCA_036897335.1 Silene vulgaris
GACGTGAGGTCAGTGAGCATTGACTTTGGTCAAGATGCTGACTCGGTCAGCCGGTGCAGAATATGCCCCATCAAAATCTAAGGCAATAATGGTAGGGCCCATCTTTAGAATAATATTTTTGTTTCTCTAAAAATAAGCAACCAATCAAAAGTCTCTAAAAGACTTAGCATTTATATACTTTAGATAAGGAATATTTTTTTTAAACAAAGTTAACAAAATGGTTTAAGTAGAACCGACAATCTTATACGGATTCCTCCTCTTTCGAACTCTTAATGCAAAATAATAAAACATTACTAATATTAAATTTTATATTAAATGTCTACTGAAGTTAAATACTATTAGTATAACTACAGTATTGGAGTCGTTTGGTTACATGTAGGAATTTCCATTGCCTAAGAAGTGGTACATCACATGAATTTAGAATTCATGTGAAATAGAAGATGTTATTTGGTTGCATATAGGAATTGCAATTCATGTAGGCATTCCCACTAACCTAGGGAGACCTAGGTAAGCAATTTCCTCCATTATGGAGGAATTATAATTCATGGAAAGTTCTAATTCATGTGAATTGGGGCAACCAAACAAGTCTCCCATTTTGCAATTCACATGAATTGTATCTCCTTTACTTTTTAGTGGATAACCAAACGACCCTTTATTTTCTCTAATATGCCTATTTATAAAACCGCGCACTTGCACGGGATCAATACTAGTAGAAGTATAATTGGGAAGAGCATGATTGCTGGACTGATTAGTCACTGGCTAAGAAACGAGATGAAATTGATCAATCATTTGTTTACCTATTTCTATTTTGGGCATGAGCATGTTGCTTAATTGGTCTACTTATGCCTTTGTTGCCTAGAACGCAACAACTAATGGAATCTCACAACACCTATAGTAAAAAACGCGGTTGATTTGCTCATCCTTACGGCCTTACCCCTTAATTAACACCAGAGTGAGTCATTTTGCTTTATTCCATTATAATCCAAAACTAAATCGTCCAAGTCTTTAACGTTACGGAAAACGAAACACTCTCCCATAACTACTTGACACTTCACAACATGAGGCAAATAAGAATGCATTGAAAAATCAAAATTTGTGGTCCTTGGAGATTTTGGCAAGACTTGATTAAAATCATGAACCACTTATTTTTCATCAATCTTATTTCCTAATTCTTTGAAGTCCACAAATCACATACCTCACATTGTTATAACCATAAAAAATGTATAGCGCGTGCGGCACGTGCTCCTCTTATTTCTAAAATGTCATCCACTCAATGAATAAGACGGTTCAAATCCCGCTCCCCATATATTGTCCTGACCTTACGCCTCATTTGACACTGTATCTGTATGTAAATATTACTTTAAATTGTTTCAGTAGTACACATTTTTGAACGTCACTGAAACTATGTATTTTTGGAAATATGCTTTAAGTCCTAAAGGAATGTCTACTCAAACATTGTTTCTTGTACCGAGAAGACCGATATCTATTAGTAACGTTTTTTACGCAGTGCGCGGTAGTACATTTTTTTCGTGTTGTTGCAGCAGTTGTGTCGCCTGCAGGTCTGTTGGTAAAGCATTTAATTGGGAGGCTTCATGTCGTCGTTCTTCTTCCTCGCTTATATTTTCTAGAGCGAAGCGAGGATTGGGAAACTCGTTGGTGGCACGAGCTGTGTCGATACCTGAGAATGCAGACGGAGAGTTAGAGGCAGAGGCGGAGGTTAAGGCGAGTCAACTGGTGCAAAGTTTGCAGCTTGGAGGCATGCTTTTTCTATGGTATCTCTTGAATGTCTACTTCAACATATTTAACAAACAGGTACCTAGTAACACAATTCTCGACACAATTTCCATTACGAGTTTGAACCTTAGACTCATGTCTTAGTTAATCATCACGTTGAATTGAGACAGGTACTAAAGGTGTTTCCATACCCGTCAACAATTACAGCATTTCAGTTTGGCTGTGGAAGTATACTTGTTCTTCTAATGTGGGGCTTGAATCTGCATCCACGACCGAAGATTACTCGATCTCAGGTAATATTAATTGCAGAAATGCATGTGAGTATAGGGTAATTACTACTGATTAACCTCAGTAACTAAAATTAATGACTGCAGTTCGGAGCAATTTTGCCATTAGCAGTGGCTCATGTGATGGGAAATCTTCTGACGAATGTGAGCCTCGGAAAAGTTGCAGTCTCCTTCACTCACACCATCAAAGCTATGGAACCATTCTTCACTGTTCTCTTATCTGTCCTATTTCTCGGTGAGGTTAGCATCCGATATTTTTTTTTTCTGTCAAGCCTTCGTTGTTGAATGCAATTTCCTAACTCCGTTTATCTGTAACAAACTGTGTGAGTTAAAAACTGCTTTCTGACATTTATTGCAGAGGCCCAACTTTTGGATAGTTTCGTCACTGGTGCCAATCGTAGGAGGCGTAGCATTGGCATCTTTCACAGAAGCGTCTTTCAACTGGTACGCGTAAATTACTTCATGATTAAAGTCCTAATCTTTTTCAAGGTTTTACTGTTACTATTGACATGGATGTTCCAATAGGTTAGGTTTCTGCAGCGCGATGGCCTCAAATCTTACTAATCAATCACGTAACGTGCTTAGCAAAAAGTTGATGGTTAACAAAGAGGTAAATCTTGTACATAACTACCTGGATTTAGCATTCTACTTCGACACTTCACTTTGTTTGTGTATCCATATACACGGGACTTGAGACATTTTGAAATACGCGACAATTTTTACAGGAGACTTTGGACAACATCAATCTGTTTTCTGTAATTACGCTCATCTGTTTCGTCTTAATGGTGCCAGCCGCGATTCTCATTGATGGTGTCAGATTCAGTCCTTCATATCTGCAATCTGCTGTGAGTTTTACTTAACTAATATGGTGGTGTCGTTTGTTAACACGGAATTTCGCATGGTAGTTAAACTGTTAAAAGTAATAATCATACATTTTTCCTGTGTCCTGCTTTCTAGGCAAACCAAGGATTGAATGTCAGAGAACTCTGTTTGAGAGCTCTTGTTTCCGGCCTTTGCTTTCACACTTATCAGCAGGTATCGCCTTTTATCATTCTGTCCTTTAATATTAGCAGCGACAGTCTGACTGAACTAGGATTTAAAGTTACAGGCGACAAATTTTAGGGGACGGACTAGCACTGCAAGTCTGCAACAACATAATAACCGATGTTTAACATAATTCATTGCTGAATTTGTTAATGTCAGGTATCGTACATGATATTAGGGAAGGTATCAGCAGTGACACATTCAGTCGGAAACTGCTTGAAGCGCGTTGTGGTCATTGTTTCTTCAGTTATCTTCTTCCAAACTCCTGTTTCTCCCTTAAACTCCTTTGGTAATTCACTTCTTACAAACCTTTTCTTACGCATTTAATACTAAGTATATCACGAAAACTTGTGTACAACGGTTTTACATTAACTTCATTTTAAAATCGTCTGCTATACTACGTAGATGTACCTCTAACTTGCTACTGTCGAGGTCATTTGTTTACCATTTCCATTTTAGGCTGTCTCATTCATTTCTTTACCATTTCCATTTTTGGTTGTCTCATTCATTTGTTTACCTTTCTATATTAGACATGCTTCTAATGGGTTATTTGATCATACAATTTCATTATTGCACACTTGTCATCTAATAACACTACCCTCAAATGGTCTCCTCCCCTTTCCTTAGTCTTCGTGCCAAAAGGAAAGGTAAACAAGTGACCGGGATAAATAAAAGGAGTAATTTATTTAGTCTAACTGCAAAAATCTGTCCTCTGTCCTTAATTACAAACATGACTGATACGGTTTCAGTATACGATTTTGTAACCTTCAAAACCTTTATAAAGTTACAACAACAACGACAACAACAACAACAACAAAGCCTTAGTCTCAACATAGTTTGGGGTTGGCTTATATGAATCATCATCCGAATCCGCCTAGGTTTGAAATCCGCCGGTCGAAGGTGAATAAACAAGTAATAGAAAATAGATAAATGAAAAACAGAACACGTTTGTTTCTAAAAAAGCGTGGAAACCGAGATTCAAGCGGCAAAAATGGTTTGTAAAACAAAAAGGGTATAAGTGGGACAAAAGGAGTAGTTGTAAATCCTTCATGCTAATTTCTGGTTAGTGCTTTGTTGCTCTTCTATATAGATATGAGTATATGACTTGTGAGCCCACTCTCTTTCAATATTTTGTCATTTGTATGAGTTTCATAGTGTCCCTGCATATACTCAAGCATCAATCAGACGTTCATGGTTTTGTTGGTTCCAGAAATATCAACACAACTGAAACGATGCAAAAGCAAGATAGCATGAGCTATCAAGCCTAAGGGATTAGGAACAGTTGGGTCTATTAATCATGCTACATTTCATTTACTGATTTCGACATTGCTATGTGCAGCTATTTGAGTTGAAATCGTACCTAATAGGCTAATATGCTGCACTTGTTTTCACTCTTTTACATCTTACTTTCTTTCACCTTGATCACGATCCTGTGGTTTCAGGATTAATTGTCCATACTGGAATGGAGTTCGTTAGCAAAATAGGCCACCATAGTGCTTTATATTAGAACCCAGAAGTGCCCTACAATTTAAACCTGTTTTCCAAACCGCATCATGCATCGAACAGTGTTTGTGATGTTAATTGCTGGTCATTTGCCACGTAATACGTTGCCTTATACTGTAATGTAAGTGCATTGTCTGAATAGTTTGCTCATATATATGAGATTCATAGCATTATTGCATATTTTGAAGCATCGATCATGAGTCTTGAATTCATGGTTTTGTTGGTTCCAGAAATATCACCAAAACTGAAAAACGATGCAAAAACAAGCTAGCATGACATATCAAGCCTAAGGGATGAGCTACACTTCGGTCTATTAATCATGCTATATCTACATTTACTGAATTCCATATTTCTATATTCATCTATTTGAGTTGCAGTCTTACGTAAATGCTGTACTTGCCTTCACTCTTTTCTATCTTTCTTTCCCTCGCCTTGACCCTCACTCTCAGTCAACATCTTCTGCTCATAGATCAGCTGAGTTATCAGTCCTACAAATATGGCAGCGAGAACACCTACCTTCCGCCAGTCTACTGAAGGAGAGAGATAAGAATCAGCAAGACCAACAAAGACAATGCCAGTCAACGCAAGGTAAACATTTCTCCTGGTTTTAGACCCTGCACTTTGTTTAGTAACATCCATTATCTTTTTAGCCTCCTCCTTTGCTTTTGCCATTTCAACAGGTGGTTTATTATCTCCGAGGCTTTGAAAGAAAAGACCTTCATTTCTGCCACTTTCGACTTCACCTTCAAAATCTGACAATTCTTTGTCCGTCTTTTCAATCTCTTCTTTGCTCATATCTGACAATTCTTCTAATTCTTGCATCCTGGCTTCCATATTCTCCATTATCTGCTTATCACATGATGAAGAAAATCACAAATATCATGTCACTCCATTAGTTTCATCGTAGTAATATTATATGGTGAGATAGTCTCATATGAGAAATTTGCGTGTCACCATACGAAGAATTTTGAAAACATAATGAAGAATTAAGTTGATGGGCAGACCCGAGCACTGGCTTCATCGAGATCCTTAAGCGCATTTTCACCAATAGCATCTATCTCAGCACTGGCTTCCTCAGCAAACTGGGTCAAATAAGCAGAACGCTCGTCCAAGTAGTCAGTAAGCCGGTACTTCTGAGTTTGAAGCATTGCTATTTTGGCCAGTAACTCCTGCTTTTCCGGGTCCCCTTCAGGAGGGGAAGTCTCTGAGCTCGAGTCATTTGGTTTGGACCTACAGACAGACAGAGTGCAGAGCTTTCCTGAACTTCTCGTGTCGAAGGTCGAGTACTGAGGACTTCCGGTGGCGTTCAACTTGAACCCGGTTTGGATAATCTTTATAGTAATCATATTGTGGAACTTATGAGGCTTTTCTTAGTTTTGCTGAACAAAGAGGAGAAGATGCAACAGTGGAGTGATTTACAAGCATGTGTTTGCAATTGGGGGTCTTTGGACCTCTCACTTGGGTGCTTCAATGTTATCCTGTTTGGGGTCTTAAGGAGTAAAATGTCTTTTTCTAGTATCTTATCTTAAAACCAAGTCTAATTTTTTTCTTTTCAGGAAGTCTTTCTTAAGACGGATTTATCCGTCTTAAGATTAAAATGGGCCAAAAAGCATCCCACTTGCTTAGATAGGATTTTTTTTTTTGCTAATTGCAAGACAAATGTGTTTTTGTTTTATGTGTTCTACTTGACCAATTTTAAGTTTAAGATGAATATTTCCGTCTTAAATAAGAATTTGTGTTTTTTTTTAGTTTTGTTGCATTTTATACAGAACAAATTGACAGGTGGCGAATAACACATATTTGGCATTAGAATTAAGATTTTTTTTTTTTTTGGCAGCCATAAAAAAAGATTCCTTACACAAAGCACACCTGCATTTCTAAGAATTAAGATCCTTGAATTCCTAAATTAACTTATACAACCCACCATCCAATTTTACCCTTGATGGCTTTATTTACTTTTATTAAGTTCATTCATGGCCTCTCTATCCATCTCTCTATAAAGTCTAAACCACCTCGGCACTCGGCAGTTCATCGTACCCAATCCCATCATCCAGAGAGCCGTAGATGACATAAGTGTAAACCACAAAAGTATCACAACATATTAATTGGAGATAGCGGTGCTTGGCCAATATCTCACCGGAGAAGTGTTTCCAGAATTTCAGGGTTGTGTTATGCACGGCCGCAATCACAGTATAATTATAATCAAAAGAAATAATAAGGGTTTATCCCCAATCAAACACCCGGAACCACTTGCACAATGTATTTAGGTACATTTTCATTTCCGATACTAGCACTCTAGCAGTACAAATTTTACTACACCTTGTAAACAATATACCCGAGGCAGTAAATAAAGAAATTTGATCTCTTTCCTAGTTTCCTGCCTGACCTCACAGTATAACCTAACACTACTCTGCAGGAGAACCAACACTTGATGCTTTTACCAAGGTGCCTCACACAGTCCAACACTTTTCCGTACAAATGATTGAGACGGAGGGAGAATATGTTTATTAAGCACACAACATAACATGGGTAACCCTGCATTCCTTAAACAGATTTAAACCTCACTTGGCTACTCCTGTAACCTTCTTGTATGTGTACCACTTAGAAATCCAGAGATACACAAGGAAGTTGGCCACACTGAGAATAGCCAAAAGCCAAAAGAAGTAATCTAGGTGGCCTCGATTGAGGTTATCCGGGATCCAACCTAGTTTCCCGTCTCTTGTGCTTACGTCAGTGACTATTGTCACAAGCAATGAGCTCAGGTAGTTTCCCAAAGCCACAGTTGTGAGCGATAGAGCCGAGCACAGGCTTCTCATTGCATCGGGAGCTTGCGCATAGAAGAACTCAAGTTGTCCGATAAATGTAAATACTTCTGCGCAACCAATGAGGAAATACTGAGGGACTTGCCAGAATATCGACAGGGGGATGGTTTTTAAGTCATAGTAATTGTGCTTCTTCACCATGTCTAGCCTTACGACTTCTAAGATTCCGGCTGTAACCATGGCAAAGATTGAAATGACCAGCCCGATTCCCATTCTTTGAAGCTGACTAAAACCACGCTCATGGCCAGTTAGTCTAGAAAAGACCGGAATGATCAAAAGGTCATATACTGGGGCCCAAAAGATGACACTAAGAGTGTCGAAAAGTGAGAGTGAGGCTGATGGGATTTCGAACTTTGGCCCTATGTGTTGATCTAAAGTGTTCCCTTGCAAAACAAACATGGTGCTCATTTGACTATAGACAGTTGCAAAGACGATCCCAGTTGCCCAGACAGGAAGCAACCTGATTAGGCCTTTGAGCTCTTCGACCTGAGTTATGGTGCAGAGCCTCCATGGGTTTGGTGTGCCCTTGATGTCATCAGTGTCAATTGGAACAGCAGCTTTGTCGAAACAACTGGGAATTAAAAAAAAAAATTCAGAATTAGTGAACTGGTACAAAGTGCAGAATGCTATGATTAATTGGTCTTTTCCTGATATTTTCAGCAGCGGCATTGCTACCTCCCGCGACTCTAATAAATGCTATTTGTGTCCAATGAAAATCACAAAAGGACATACCTCATATTACGTGTATGCTCCATCTTGCGACTTCCTTCAATGCTAGATTCCTCGTCAGCTGTCTCGTACAGAAGGCTTTTGTCCGCGGGAACTCTTACCTTAATTTTTCTAAACATTGCAACCAGCACCTGAGCAATCCGGGTCAAAGGACTCCCTCCCGGCTTCTGGAATCGATACAACCGAGAGCCAGAAAAGAAGGAAACCACAGCAAAAGCCATGGTTGCAGCTGGAATGCCGAATCCCCATCCCCAACTTACATTTGTTTGGACCCACACCAGCACTGAAGAAGCAACAAGAGCACCCACATTGATCGAAAAGTAAAACCAATTGAAGAAGGAACTTTTCTTTTTCCTTTCTTTGTCATCAGTTTCATCGAATTGATCAGCTCCAAAGGATGAAACACACGGCTTAATTCCGCCAGTTCCAAGGGCAACCAAGTAGAGAGATAAAAATGCGACTGCAATTTGGGGTGTTGTTGGGTGACATCCGTCTGCACTGCATGATGGCTTTAGTCCATTCACTGACGCACTCAGTGTCAATAGAACCATTCCCTGCAACATACATCAACCTTGAATTAAACATCAAACTGTAATAATTACGTCAAATCAAATGAGGAAAAGTGAAGTTGAAAGGATCAGGCGGAAACTCACGACAACATAAATCATGGAGAAAATGGCAATAACCCAAAATCTACCCCAATAGGCATCAGCTAAAAAGGCTCCAAGTAAAGGCATGATATAGCAGGTCCCTGACCAGTTGTTTACGTTCTTAGCTGCGGTAGCATTGCCTTGATGCATACGAGTAACGAAATAGTTCACGAGATTTGTACTCATTCCATAGTAGGCCAACCTTTCACAGCATTCATTTCCTGATAAAACAATAATACACTCATGAATTTAGCTGCAACTGCGATATAGCGAGATTTATTCATCATTACCATAACTGACATGTCTGTTAAGCGGCTACTGCATAAAACGAGGCCAAGGGTAGAGCGTAAGGTGGTACTCCGACAATATAAATTAACTGGAACATGTTGACTATCAAGTGCTTCTTTAAATTAAAGCAGACCAAAGCCAATACATCCAATACTACTACTCCATTGGAAATGTATTGCTTAATGCAACTAAATACTAATGTAATGAAGAAAAAAGGTATACCGAGAATAAATGCGCAAGCCCTCCAGTTTCCAGTTTTTTTCTTGTCAGCAGGATTCCCACGGAAATCCACTGTTCCATCCATCACAACCGAGTCATCTGCTTTTTGAGCTGTTTCCATTCTGCAGTGCTTTTCTCTGGCTCTACCGCTTACAGAAAAAACCTTCAGCAATTCATAAATCAGACATTTGCAATCACACAAACACACTTATATGGAAATACACGGTTCTGAACCAAAGACAAATATCTATCAGTGTCGTGACTGAAATTCATCCGTATCAGAGAGCCTAAGGCAGACGAAAAAGCTGATCACGGACTAAAAATCTAAAATGGCGAAACACAAGAACCGCCAAAAGCCAAAAAGAAAACATCTTTACCTAATTGTACTGAAATTAAGCTGAAATAGAAGTGTACTCCTCAATACTTGCAGGAAAAGAATGTCTAACTTATTGATGTTGAATGATAACAAACACACATAAGACAGTCTGCTATTTAAGTCCCACAATGTTGTACTACATGATTGTTTATTTTTCTTACTACGGTGAGGTAATCAAAACCCGGAAAAACTATATACTATACTACTCCGTATCTTCTACGCATAGGCCGAAGAGCATCATCAGCATTAAACACAGTTGATAAGTACCCAATGAAAAGCGAAAGCTTGTCGAGTCGAGTCGTTCACATGGGTTACTTTGAATATAGAAGATTAGTTAAATCTGGTTCTTTGTTTGTGTTGCATTATTTCAGCCCGTTATTTTGTTGAAATTTCGATTTTGAAATGCGTGTCTAAATTATCGGCCCGTTATTTGCTTATGGT
>JAYMSF010002597.1:0-10093 GCA_036897335.1 Silene vulgaris
CTGCCGACTAGTTCAGCTTCTATAATTCAACAGTTCCCATCATGCAGGGAGTTTCTGAGTGAATGCTTGTCATCTGATGACGATTCAATTAAACAATCTGCGGAATGGGCTAAGTTTGCTATCAGTCGAGTGGTTCCCATGTGAGGCATATGTCTCGTTTCCTACATTCTTTTATTTTAAAGTTGCTGCATGCATAGAGTGTGTTGTGTTGCGGTCAGGGGTTCAGCTTCCCAAAGTCAGTTTTCACTAACTTTTGCATCAGCACCAATTGTCTCTCTTGTCATTCTTTGGTCGTGGTGGAGGTTTTGGGTTCTGCCTTGGTTGATATTTTAATTAACAACTGTCCAACTCTCTGAGTTTTTAACACTTCTCGAGTTCGCTTTGAGATTTTGAAGAAAATGATGAGAATTGGGAGAATCGGATCATCATCATCATTGGCGGAGACACAAGTCTGACAATGGTATGTCTATGTGTCGGAGTATTAACATTTTAACACGGCCAAATCCTTGCCGAGTTGCCTTTGGTCGTTTGTCTGCTCTGATAATCGCAAAAAAAATCCCATATTGTTTGCTTTCCTGGGTCCGTCTTCTTCAGTCTTGAAGATAAGTGAGCAGAGAGTTGATGCGGATCCTTGAACATTTAAATGACAACCAAGAGAGTTTCCTCCACCAAGTTCTATCATTTCCTCATTTTTGGTCTTTCATATTCCAGTCCTGCATCGGGTTAAGCGTCTATGTCCATTTACGTCTTATAGTTTCTTTATGTTATTTTCTGTATACTCATCATGTGGTATTTTTTAGCACCCCACCATACACATACAATGAAAACATTGTATTATCATGATTGATTGATATATATTTCGGTTTAATATCACTCTTGCTGTCTAAGAAGTCTTTTTGGTTAATTTTACGGCATGTCTTCCATGTGACATGGAACATTATGTACGCTGCTCAAATTTTGAAGTGCAGTGTAGAAGTTTTCAGTATCATGATGTTATATGGTTCTGTTTTCGAAAGTTGAAAATTGTGGTATTTACCTTGTTATCTACTCCGAACCTTGTATTTTCCACACCATTTGCCATTCGGTGTATTTTTCTTATTAATTTGCATCTAAATTTTGTGGATGTACTATTTGTGCCACAACAAATTTTTTGAATGATTTGGGTATGCTCGACTTCTGGTTTGCCATGTATGTTGGTTATACTGCCTCGTGCTGATTGGAATTGCTGTATTTTCAAAAATGTCGACATTTTCACAAGGAAATGCCGTCTGTAGCCGAGTACTAAAGAAGTTGAAAAATAACATTTGACGATGAATGTAATCCTGCCAATATAATTAACTAAAGTCGGTGGTCGTATTTTGTCCGACTACCCACACGGCCACACGACCTGGCTCGAAATAACAATGGTAATCAAAAATGACCCAAGACAACTTATTTGAAACAACAGCTCAGGTTATCTACTGTCATAAAAAATGAATTGACCTAATGTGTAGCCAGTGACTTGACTTGAACATGAAAAGACGCCAGAACACCACATCTGAACGAGCCTACCCAAAATAACCGACCCAAACAGCCTGTTTATCGGTCTGCTACGAAGCCATATTAGAATGTCTTTCGATTCCATTGGATATGGAGACAAGAGATGATGCATATACAGCTATTTATATATTTTTCTGTGGATTATCAAGCCAGTTTATATACACTGTAGTTAGTATGATAACTACAAATTTAGAAAACAAGCTGTGAAGATAACCATAATCCAAGAGACACAGCGCTAACTGTGGCAAATGCTTGACCAAACTCGTACAGTACATTTTCTCGCTCCACTGGAAGACGCTGCCAATTGGTTTTCCTGCAACACAAAGCATTTCTCAAAGTACTTACTAGTATACACATTAAGCCACTAAAACAGGAAATTGATAATTAACTACAGGAGTATTTTCATGATATTCTTATCACGAAACCGTCAAACATGATTTATATTCAATATCGTCATTTCTAGTTCCGCCATTGGTTCCATCAAAACGTTTTCTTTTGACAAGTAGTTGAATGAATGTTAGAGGAAGTTGAAAGAACATACCCAAAATCTGCAATTATTATGCTTATATTATCTTGTGATCGCCGATCCTGAAACAATAATGTTGAGATCACATTATTCAGGAGAAGGAAGACACTAAATAGTCTGAAGCTCTCAAAATAAAATAAAATAAAACCGGATATGAAGTATTACCAAAGCAACGTTTGCCAATGATTCACAAGCTTGCTGATACAACACGAAAAACAGAATCATAAGATTACTTTACTCGGACCAAAGATGCATAACTGATTGACTAAACAAGGCTTTTTATGCTTCAGGTCTCACCTGAACATTTCCGTGCTGTCTTAGCTGATTTCTCACAATGGATACTGCTTCCGAGCTGCATATGCATAGAATTTAGTTGATTCTTTTCGCTATTCTGCTATGGTTAAGCTTTAATGCAATGAAGACAAAACTCGTTCTTTGAATTTGAAATATGATTGGAATAAAACGAAATGATTGAGCTAGTAAGTTGATCAATGCAATCTTAAACGGAATGTTCATTATAGGAAACAACCTCTTTATATTCTCAAAACCAGGCAAGGGTCAGTGGCACACAAAAACAAAATGATTTTCGATACATAGATCCAACCCAATGGTAAACCTACATATGTCCGACCCCAAGTCTTTGAGACACCGGGATATTAACGTTGAATTGAAAGAAGAATAGACAAACCTGTTAACGTAATCCCATAATCCATCAGAGGCTAAAAGAACGAACTCAGCATCTGATGCAAGTGCTATTTGAAAAAAATCAGGACGTGCAACGACCAAATCGTCATTGAATTTCACCCTGAGAATAAACATTATGATGCATAATGTAATTGAATCGATTCAGGAGTAAGTTTTTGTTTAATATTGTCGAAGCAACATTCATTTCAGGCTATTCCCAAACAGTCTCCAGAAATGTGACATACACTTAAACTGCAACGAACCCGAATAAATTGTATTTGGTGCCCCGTTGAAATTCCAGGCCACTATTACAACAACACTAAAGTCTAAAAGTGTCCGAAATGCATAAAAAAGATGGTTTCACGGTGTCCCACGAGTACATTTAGTTAAGCATGGATCCACGCATACATCCAACCCTTCACCACGACTTAGGAAGGAGCCTTTGAGGCAATAGTGAAATGTTGTCGTTTGTTACCAAAGGCGTAACAGCTCACTTATGCAATCATCTAAAAAACCAGTCAAATTACCGAGCTAAAATTTCAGAGCAATGATAAGAGGATGAAACTTTTTTACCTGGAAACGAACTTTTGTGTCCATCGTCCTTCCTTGACTCCTCCTTCAAGCATCCTATTTAAGCGTAACAAAATATATTGTCAAGATAGGAACATAAAAGGGAAAACTGTAAGCCTCTAGCTCAATAGTTAAAACTATCATTGAAATTTTTTCGATCCAAGGAAAAAATACAGGGAACAAACTCATTCTTCTTTGTCTTAAACCGAATGTCGCCAAAAGCACGAGATACTGCAATATCTCCACATATTCTCCCATTTGAAATCTGCATATGATAGACATCTCAAGTCACTCCTACAATTTTAGGTAAGTTCTAGATTAGCGTGTAAACAAGACACTCCTTCTGACACTATACGGCGACTCTTCAATTTAGGCAAAAACAGGAAATTGTTGCACAAAATCTCAGTGTCTAAACTCTGGCATGCACTTGTCTGAAACTTGCAGGCGAATTTGAGTAACCTTGAGTACAGGAATAGCGCTGCTGCATTTATGCAGCTATCCATAAAATTGTGAGAAATTTTGAACTAAGACCCAAAACAGGAATAAAATTGTTCATCCCATAACACTGACTTCAAGGAATATGAGGTATTAACTATTGTCGTCGTTAAAAAAAAGGAATGATCTTCAAACAGGAAAACACACCCATCCACCTGCTTCTCGAACTCTTCTTATTTCCTGAAGAGATGCCTTGTTGTTTCCATAAGGCCTATGAGGATCAGTCACGACTTCTGCTTTCCCAGAACGCGACAACACCTAAATTTACAAGATCTTATGTTATACAGACTACGGAGTAAGAAACTATAAACAGCCTAGATCAATAAAGTCACTGGGAGGTGGTACTCATGGTCTGCCTCGAATCATAAGCACCAAAACAAATTTGTACTCTTAAGCAATGAACTCGATGAAAACAATTCTTAATACTGTTTTCAAACTACTCAACCTAAATCTACAAAATAAATGTAAATTTTTGTTTTTGAAAGAATTTTGGAGTGGCATACCACGGAGGAATCACCAACATGTGCAATGTAAAGCCTATCACTTCCAATGAACATGACTGTAGCTGTTGCACCAGATTCATCCTCTTCGCCTTTCGACTCTAGACTATACGTCATAATATAGTCCGAATATCAGTTTTGATTAGCTATTCTAACTACATAAAAACCAAAGAGTAACTAAGACCAAAGAAATCAGGTGAGTTGCAAATTATTCCTTACAAGTTCAATAATTTGGAGTCCACACTTTCGAAAGCCCCTACGATTGCTCTCTTAATTGCCTCAAAATCTTTCCCACTTAATAGCAACCCGCCTTGTAGAGCCGCAACACATTCTTTATATAACTCATCCCTGTTAGGTATATAACCCATGTCAAACCGATCAAACCGAGAAAAATCAACTCTTTAAACCATATGGCAATAAACTAGGGCAAGACAGTCTTATGATAAGACCCAGAAGCACAAACTATTAATCAAAACGTCCCAAAACAACCCGACCCATTTTTCGCTAGTGTGGAGAAAATTCTCAGGGGACAAACTATTAATCTCAGTAAGGTATACAGGAAAAAAAAACTCAGAAATTTTAGTTAAAAATCGAGGATTTTCCATTATTTAGAGGGACAAGCGCCCCTACTAACCCCCTAGATCCGCTAGGGACCCGAATTGAATGCCCCGTTTGTTTGGTGTAATTTTAGGAACTCACATGATCCCATCACATAGGTGAGACCGTCCCACCCAAAACTTATTCATGCCATCTATCTTGTTCTACCTATTGAGGGAATGACAAACATCAAGGAAACTTTGAAATTATCTGATATACAAAACTGTATACCTTAAGAACTTGACAGTAGAAAAACAAGCATGCCCATCAAAAACTGCAGCAAAAGAAAAGCCACTGAAAGCATCAGACTGAATAATAAGAGCATCATCCTCCATCTCGTCGCGAGCGCCTTGTAACTTGGTAACACCCCATCTAATTCCTCCAACACCTGCCAATGAAGATGGTGCCTCAATAGCAATAGCAGAACAGTTGAGTGATGATCTACTCCGCTTCCGCTGTCTCAGAAATATATGTTTCCTGGTTTCGGGTTTTGCAGAAAAACAGTTAATATCAGTTCTTGTCAGAAGACATTTCTGCAACTGTTGTGTTAAGGAAGCCATTAATGCAGTTTTGACAGATACAAGTTGAGTATTCTGCCAAAAGATTTGGAGAAATTTGAGTGGATGTTTTTATAGTATGAGGATAAGACAGTAATGCTAAGATATTCTGTTGGCCACATGATAAGTTGGAGTAAAACTGATGTTTGTGGCTTTGGTTTAGTCTTTCCTTTACTTGATCATTGAACAAGTAGTCAATATAGTTCAACCATTTAAACAAGGTAAAATGATTTTTGACTGTCTAATAAGTTCCGACACGGAGAATATATATAAATTATTGTGTAAGACGGCCTTACATGAGAACAACGGAGAAAGTTAATCTTCCGAACATTAATTTTACTAATAAAAAAATAAATAGATAATCTTAGGAATGCAAATGTCCCCTTTTAGTTGATCCGAGAAAGTCCAAGAGTAATTTACCATCAAAGTAAGACTTAAACATCAAGATTCAAGATCCATAATAGTAGCTTCACTAATCACTATTCCTAGTAAGACTTCATATATACAGCATTGACATTGTCCAAATTACCCAACAATTTTGGTGTGACGGAGTCACGAGGATAATTTTTAATATTACAGATTTTAAACCAAAATCATGAATACCAGCAAAGGCAACGATTGAAACTTATACCTCGACAAATTGCGTCAAAAATTACCATCATAGCACTCTTCCAAAGCATCACCACGATCTAAAAATGCAAGGCTCAGGGTACACAAATCTGGATATATATGGATCGTTTTGCTTCTCCTTCACGATTCAAGATCGTACATTGAAGTTTTTCTACATACATGAACAAAAAATCTCGCATTTCTTCATGGATACATACAATTTAGGCTACTTGTAAATATCTGGCCTAGTGCAAGTAAAATGGTGAACTACTACTTTGGCTGATTTTCACCATTTAAGGAATAATTATACGCAACTCATGTAAATTCTTCCTTGAGATAATCAGGGCCTGGCTTAAAAGGATCAGTCTCAAGGTATGCTTCTGAACGATAAAACCCAGCCTCGTTCATACGGTTACTGAGCACATGAAGGATGGCTTTTTTGGTCCCATACTCATCTCGGTTGTTGTTAACATATGCTGTAGCCTCGGCCGCTATTTCGTTGACAAATGAGAACCGATTCTCCTCCGACTTCATCAGCCAATCAATGTCACCGGATAAAAGGCCTCCACCTTCATTTGTTTTCCTCATTTGCTCCTCGAGAAATGGGACACGCTCCAATTTGGCTTCTAAAAAGGGGTCTTTCTTCGTCTTAAGAAAAGGAAAGGGCAATATAGTAATTAGCATTCATATGTAAATACATAGGTTTGTAGGTCGGTAGTTTATCAATATGTCCAACATCACAAAATGTGCATGCCCCAAGAACCTAAGATTGAGAATGAAACAAATATCTGAATAGGATTTGCTAAACATGAAACTGATAAGATAAAGACGCACGCGCACATGAAGTAAAAGAAAAACATCCAAAATTATAGTTTTCAGTGGGAGCTAGCTTCAGATGTTTGAGGTTTATACCTAAGAGTATAGTGAAACACATTATGAGAAAAATATTCCCTCCATTCCATCCACTTAGTCCCATTTGACTCTTTTTTTTTAGGAGTTCGGTACCTTTAATTGTTATCACCAATCTTAGTCAACGAGGCAATTTTTAAAATCTCTCTCACAACACATTGAATCATTGATGCTTAAGAAACTTAATATAGACCAGGTGAAGTCATTTGATCAACTCCTACAGAGACTCTCTTAAACAACTGGCAGCATCTAAGATTCTAAATCCAACCTTCAAATATTAATAATATATACTCTGTATATGACAATGACAATAATGTATCACGTCCGAAATTACTTTGACTCGTACACATTCAGATTACAAGCTGAATCTAGACAAGAACCATATGGCATGAAGCAGTTAAAAGGTTAAATGACTTCAAAGTCCCCTAAAATTACACAAGATACCAAGATTTAGTCCCTTTTTTTATACATTTTCCTAAGATAAATGTAACCAAAAAAAACTAATTCGACATGTATATCAACACTGAGTATTGGCATATGAACAAGACAGAGGTTGCCCAAGGAATTGACCGTATTCTACACAGTACACACATTACAATTCTTTGCATTTTTACCTTTGTTTGGGATTTGGAAAGATAGGTAGTGAAACAAATTCACTTTTTTGGTTAACAAGATGGGGAATGGAGGAACTTGAAGGAGGGGGGAATGGAGGATCCATTTTTCCTCTTACTAGCCAGATAAATCTCTCCAACATGAGAAAAATTTGAGACGAATCTCTCTTGCTCCATTCCCCACCCCACTTTTTGTAACCAAACAAAGCGTTACAATGACCACATTATTGGGAACAGACGGTACTCAGGAATATCTCACTCGTACCTACCTAGTACCTACCATACATACCAGAACGCTCGTGCTTTCAATATTAGGACTACATCTAAGTAATGACTCAAAAACAGGATTATGGATGACCATCGTCTTGTCTTTTCAGTTGTCATAGCTTTAGCTAAACGTGGTTGACAAGATAATTCAGATTGGGTTTGGACCCATCAATTCGATGGTCTTATGCGCTCTGATTCAGGTTGGAAAATTGAGATTACTGGATACTTGCTATCGTGTCAATTCGGGATAGGCAGCTTCAACGGTACTCCGTATGGTTCTAGGCAGGATTAAAAGAATTGGGTCCTTGAGCAGTCAAGTCACTCGAATATGATTCCTATGGTTTTCTCTAATTGTAATTATCTTGTCAAACTTTACATAATTTAACTAAGCAAGCAACAAACAACAACAAAGGGGTGGTGGCGCAGTTGGCTAGTGCGTAAGCATAGCTATCTGAGTAATCCTAATCCTAATCCTGAGCCCCATTCCTTTTCTTTATTAAGTATGATAGGCTGACTTTAAGTTTACAAGACGATTACCAAGGTTTGAGGCAATTTCCCTCCATTGTTACTTACACAGTTACACTAGCATAAATGTTAAGTACTCCGTATATTATCGCTAACAACATGAAGCTCAATGTTGCGTTGTTAGTGAACTAAAATGTGAATAACTCTTCTTTGTGCCCACCAAAATGTAAACATTCCACCTATTCACAGCTAATGGCCGATTCTGTCTTAGCCGACCCCAAATCATTTCGATAATACGGCTCAAATTTGGTTGTAGACTAATCTATTCTTCTCAAATTCCATTCCATTTCAAGGAACACACTAATAAAACTATACTTCATACAATATAACTTAACAATGCAAGAAACAGACAATCATCATTCATGAAAATCATAATCATACCAATTTTCGACGGCGCCATACTTGGCGATGACTTCCACCATCTTTTCTCGACTTCGAATTACCCTAAATTGAAATCATAAACCCAAATCAATTTCACAATTAAAATTAAAACAATTACAAATTCAGCTAAACAATACGAAAAAGATTAATTTCACATACCTGAGAAACGATGAAGAAGCTCAAACACCTTGAATTTGATTGTCCAGCTTGAAATTTCTACACACAAAAAAAAAAACATAATTAATTAATACATGAAATTAAAGGTGAGAAATCAGTAATTTGAAGTTGCAAATTGATGATATAATTGAATAATTGAGAGAAAATAGTAATTATACTGGAGAAGAGGAGAGGTGTAACAATGGTGAGAAGGGAAAAGAGGAAAGGGAGAGTGACATGATAATGGTGGATTAGGGTTTCAGGATTTGTTGCTCATCACTTCACACTTGCTCAGTTGCTGCTACTTGCTTGTGTAATTGTGTTATCTCTTGTTTGGTTTTTTTACAGTTTACAAATTACACGTATGCAGGTAAGGCGGTTTTACGCAAGGATTACTTTGAATTAGAAGCGGATAAAAGTGCGGGCTAGTCTGAGTCAACTTGGCTCATGCGCCAGAATGAACATGGCTCAACCCGCTTTACCACCCAGCATGGGCCCTAGCCCCTAGCCACCCTTCTCTAACCCGACCTGCTCATGAGTCATGTTTGTAAGAAAGGCAAGTACAAATGTACACGTTGTCTATTTGGGTTGGCGGTTTGGCACTTGACTAAACTTGAGGGAGCTTGCTCGCTTCCTCACATGTGCTAGTCTAGCAGTCTGGGCTAGGGCTGTACGTAAAGTAGACCAGACCGGTAAACCGGACTGGTCGGTTTGGACCGAACACAATCGGGTCTGATGCCTTGGTCCACATAAATATTGTGGCCGGTCTCCGGGTCCGTCTAAGCAAAAAAAATCACCTTAAATTACCTTTAAAAATGGAACTGGTCCCATCCAAACCCGGAAACAACCGGAGCAAAAGGGTTCTGATCCGGGTTCCCACTTAACCGGTCCGGTTTCCGGGTTTAGGATATGAGATTGTCCGGTCCGCAGGTCTTTGCGGTCCGGTCCAATTCTGGACCAGTGAACACCACTAGTCTGGGGCTCTGGGCAGTATGGCCAGATGAGGGCCGATCTGCACTAGAATAGTTCACAATTCAGATCTACTCAAAATCCACTTATTAGCTCCGAAGAATTAGAATAATCTAAAAGTATTTCATAAAATTAATGTGATGTGCACACCATGATAATTTTTTCTTTTTTTTTTTTTTTTTAAACTTGAGTTAAATG
>JAYMSF010002598.1:0-10093 GCA_036897335.1 Silene vulgaris
GCGCCCCCAAAGCTTATCCTACCCAGATTGGCCCGAAACCGGACATGACCCGACCCGAACCCGAACCCGACCCGACTGACCCGATTGGCACCTCTACTTTGAATTGAATATCCGAAACATTTGGTTGAGGTCCATCTCTCCGTTTCTTGCTTCCTTGAAATCAACTACTCACATCACACATTCACACCTACTTCCTTCTTCCCTCATTGACCTCACCTCACAAATTCACAATGGCAATCTCCTCATCCATCGCCACCACCACCATTTCCCGCCTCTTCTCCCTTACCACCACCAAACCCACCTTCACCAATTCCGCCCTCCACTTCCGCCGCTCCTCCTTCACCCCATCCCTCTCCCTCCGCTTCTCCACCACCGCAACCCCCTCCGCCGCAACCCCCACACCCTCCATCACCGCCTCCATCACCCCAGGCACACCTCTCCCAGACGCCACCTTCTCATACCTCGATTCCGAAAACAACGTTCAAACCCTAACCACCTCCGACCTCACCTCCTCCAAAAAATCAATCCTTTTCGCCGTCCCGGGCGCCTTCACTCCTACCTGCTCTCAGAAACACGTGCCCTCTTTCCTCCAACACGCGGCTGACCTCAAATCCAAGGGTGTTTCCGTCATTGCTTGCATCTCCGTCAATGATGCTTTTGTCATGAAGGCATGGAAGGACTCCTTGGGTGCTGCTGAAGATGATTCTGTTATGTTTCTTTGCGATGTTAATGGGGAGTTTACAAAGGCTATTGGTGCGGAGCTTGACCTTACGGATAAGCCGGTTGGATTGGGTGTTCGATCCAGGAGGTATGCTATGCTTGTTGATGACGGTGTTGCTAAGGCTGTTAATTTGGAAGAAGGTGGTGCCTTTACTTTTAGCAGTGCTGAGGATATGCTCAAGCTTCTCTAATTCTCTTCGCGCTTTTTCGACCACTCTGTCTTGTTTAGTTCAATCCAGTATTTGCTTTGTGTTGTTTTAGATGAGTTTTGAGTTTTGCTTGAATAATGCTGTATTGATTTGACAATGTTTTTTCAGCGCAACAAGTTGTTCGTTTTAGGAATTGAGATTATTAACCTAAACAATTGCGGAGTAGTGTTATTCTACTGTTTTAATGTTCGTTATGGCCGCGTTTTATAAGCTGATTTTCGATAGCTCTGTGCATCCCGGATCTTAGGTGTTTCAGAATGCCAGATTGATTGATTTCATGTGTTTACTTCAAAGAAAAACAAGTTATAGGTTCGGTTTCAAAGACTTGGAGCTGCTATTAGACCTTCCTGTCTGTTATGGCAGTTCAGGATGCCTGATTTATACTCTGTATAAGTTCACATGCGAGTCCCTTATCCTACATTGGTGCTTAGTTGAACATTGTATCAACGACAGTTCTGAGTCAGCATTCGATACCATGAGAAATGAAAGTGCGCTTAGGAGGATTTGGGGAGTAGAATGTGGATCATGTATTCCGAATAATAAGTGAAGTCCTGTTGAGTTGGGGGAACTTGTGAAGCTAAATATGGAGATGGCTGTGTCTTGATGTCTTGAAAAATTATTGATGTATATGCTCTACTGCTTGTTTTGTTGATAATGTTTCGATGAGATCCCTGTTTATGAGAGTGGATATCTGTGAGTTGCTAACTGATGTGCGATGATTTGGCTGTAGGAGTTTGGGAGAGGTACTTCATTACAGAGTTTTACTTGAACATACAAACTGAGAGGAGGCGTATTTACCATATTATCATTTCATTCTTGTTTGGAGGTTTTCTTGTTTTGTCAGGAAGAGGAAGAAGTCTCTTTCATAGTAGTGATTGCAGATACCTTCTGCTCGGACACTAAAATAGGAAGGGAATGATGTTCAACTTTGTGTACAACCTTTTTGCAACTTAACGAAGGTTGGGGTGAGAGGTAGGGTCGAATGAGATACTTTTGCTATGGTGAAGCTCTGTCGCATATGGGTTTAGTCTAATTCAAGTAAGTACCAGCTAGAAACTTAGAATACATTGGTCAGTCGGAATGCTAATTCCTACTGTTCTGCTTCTCGAGTGCCAAATACGGAGTATTATATTATCAACCATCACAAACTATATTATCAACCATCAGAAACTACTCAACTCTGAGTGAGGTGCTTCATTACAGAATCCTATTGGAGCATACAAACTGAGAGGAGCGGTACCATCATTTCTTTCTTGTTTGAAGGTTTTGTTGTTTCATCAGGAATTTAAGTCTCTTGTTTACCTTTGAGATATCTTACTCTCGGACACCAAATAGGAAGTGAATGATGTCCAACTTTATGTCTTAGAATTACTTCTACCGGTTAGATATGTAAATTCATACTCGACAACTAGAGATGAGTATGACTTTGAAATCTAGGTGTCACTTATCAAACTCTCACATTTTGATAATTAGAGATGACAGATGAGCACGAATTTGAAATCTAAGTGGAGTTTAGTCTGAATTCGAGTACTGAGTAACAAAAAATTAGAACTGATCGTGATGGGCGTGGTTTAGTCTGTATTTGAGTTCAGACTTCAGAGTAACAGAAGTCTAGAACTCATCTGTAAATCGAAGTACTAATTTCTGCTACTCAAGTGGCAAACATTATATTACCAACCATCAGAAGCAGGAAATTGTCAAATTCCATAACTCGCTGGGAGTCTACAATGGATCTAGCACAGACCAAATACGATGTCAGCAAGTAGACGATGTTTTGACATATACAAAACACAAACTACAAATGCTAAACGCGTTTAATTATTAAACCCACTAACACAAGACAAAACATGAATTACACCATGAACAAATTACACAGGTAGCCTAGGATCAACATCAACTCTAGCAACACCTTCGCGAGGCTCGGCCAACTTAGCAGCCTCAACCTCACCAACAACCCTATCCTTAACCTCCTCATCAACCACCTCCTCATCAACATAATTAGGGTCCCCTTCATCAAGAGCCGGCTCAGCACCAAGCTCATTCTCCACCTCAGTATCAGGACCCTCCCAGGTGAACTTGCCTCCATGACCCTTCTTGGGTGCTGGTTTCTTGACAGAAGCTCTAGGATCAGCCGAGTGTCGCTCCATACGATGCACCCCGGTGTCAACAAGTTTCTTCTCAATGTGCTTAAGAGTCTCGGTGTTGTGAGTGTTCACCTCCACCTTCTCCACCTTGATCCTCCCTTCCTCGTCCCGGTGCTTCGCCCTTATCGTCACCGTGTCCTTGGTTTCATCCACCGCTGCCTTCATATTTCCTATATAGTACGAGTATATGTGTGAACTGTAATGCTGAGTAATGAAAATGGTGCTGTGAATCTGTGATGAAGGGAATTGAGGGTGTAGGGGTATTATATATAAGAGGGAATAAAGTGAGAAGGGTGAGTTTGTAGAAAGTGCTAGAAGGTTATAGATAGATGATGAATAAATAGAGATGAGTTGTTGCTAGAACTTTCTAACACGTACCCCCATCCCCATTGTCGCCACTACACTCTCGACACTTCTCTATCCAATCTGCTTTTCATCCTTCTCGTCTCGCCCAACATTTCAAAAAGGGGGAAAATTGACAAGAATGTAAATTCTTATTTGAGTCAGTTGAATCTGTCTGAAATTAAAATGGATAATATTGTCGTTTTAAGATACAATTTGAATATTATTTGATAAAATGTTCATCAATTTATTGTTAGAAATTGACAATTTTAGTTGTACTTCCTCCGACATGGTCATTTGTTTGTACATAAAGAACCGACGTATGTAGTCACATATGATAGGTTAAAACAATGTGTTCAGTCATGCATTAAACCGTTTCATAAACAATTTGACTAACGTCCATGATTGATTAGTAGAGGCAACTACTTGATCATGCCGGACTGGGTGTGCGATTAAAGAACTTCTCAATACCTATCCTCATCATTTACTCGAACATCTAGATATTGAATAACAGTATCCTAAATTCCTAGGACACGAGAGTTCATTCTAGACACATAGCGCAAAGATGCATCTTTAGTATCTATGTTAATTCTTTGTGTTTTATTAACCAATGTATAAAGTTGATTCAAATGGTTCCAAACTTCCACAATAGTTTGGTAGCAACTCCTTCAATCAGTGGCTCGTTCTGAGTCGTTCATCAATCGGAGGCCTAATCGACCTGGCTAAACGGTTAAGCATGCTTTGATAGTGACCGTCACAGGCAGATGTGCGCGTAGATGCATGTTGGGGTGGCAAAAGCTGACCCGACCCGATACAACCCGAAACCGATCCGACCCGACTCAAGCTGACCCGATAACTAATAACACCCTTATTTTTCCAACCCGAACTGATCCGTGACCCGATATTGACTCAACCCGATAGATAACCCGATAATGAATTAGCTTAACAATAGTGTAAATAAGACCAAATTGACATTAATTTTAATTATTTTCATTTAAAACTACAATTAATACACCTACACGTTTAAACATAAAACTACCCATCTAAAACTAAATACAAAAGAGAAAATATATGCTCATAACCTGACCCGATTCGACCGCAACCCTGCTTGTCACCCGCTGATGACCCGACCCGAAGATGACCCGGCATGAACCGTAACCGACCCGACCCGTCGTTAACCTGAACCCGATATGACCTGATCCCCCGTAACTGACCCGATTGCCACCTCTAGATGCATGCATGCCCACAAAATCAAATGACAAGAACTCTATTTGATACAATGATACCTTTTAAATTTCTGCTTTATCTCTTCACGGTTCCTCCACACTATAAATAGGAGCCCAATCATATATCATTCATTTGCTCTCTGAAGGCGAGAATATCCAATTAAGGCGAGAATATCCAATTATTCATCTTAAGATTAGAACAAGTTAAATAGCACTTTAATTGGATAGATATGACAAGCTCTTTGCTAATCACTAGGCATTCTTTTTTTATCTCATTTATCTTCATTTATCTTATATAACCCGTTTTAAGTGAAGACGGATATGCCTATTCATAAGAACAATTTGTGCATTTCAAAATGAAAGCATTTATAATTCGAAACAACTGGTAAAATACTAGAAACTGATCACTGACAGAGTCTGGCTATAAGTTACCTAGTAATTCATACAACTAAACAACAGGAAAGCCCCAAGACCTACAAATCCATTTTAAAGTTAATCCCACACCTAAACTTTGACTAATATAACTACTTTCCATAATTTCCAAATCACAACTAAAAATTAACTTAGAAATCTGAATCATTAACAAAATGAACAGAGAACAATAACCATGGAGTTACAGACCAGGGACAGACACGTTAATGTCAGGGTAAAGTCTGTGTGGTTCTGAGCCATTGTTCCATTCTCGCGTTTCATGTGAAGTATCGATGCTGTCATCTGCTTCACTGTGGCTATACGCTGGCATTGGGTTGACCGTTGGAGGCCCGGCTTCATGATAATGGAGCATAGATTGTGTGCTCGGTGTTTCTGCAGCTGTTTGGTTTGACATTGTCCTCGTATAAGAATCTCGATGATACTTTCTCTTCTGCACTTTATTACCATTTGGCACAAAGGTCCCAGCCACCACCTGAACACATAGATACTCATAACTAAGAAACAGAAGACTGTATTGTGGAAAACTACAAATCATAATAGGAAAAAAATCACTTTACTGCTTCGAGGTCTGATTAATTTCATTTCGAAACACTACAAAAAAGTAGAATAAAAAATTACCAAACCTCAGTCCTTTTATCGTCAAGGTGAAATTTGTGAAATCTCATTGCCCCAAGTTCAAATTTGTGAATTATACAGCTAACACAATGGCATTTATGAGATCTTATGATACCAAAGTGAAAATTGTGCAATCTTCGGTTACCAAAGTGAAATTTGTAAAATCTCATGAAACCAACGTGAAATTTGTAAACACAAAGTTCGGAATTAGCTCAATCATCAACATGAAAATTTCTAGGACCATATATACATTCCTACGAATTATGATTCAGTTTGAAATCAGGTATCATAGAGTAGAAGTGGGCATTTACTTGAATAGGGTTAGCTGCAATAATCCAGCCAGCAACGCTACCACCAACCACACGACCATCAGGACCCGCTATCGCAATGCTTAGTCCACCGGTTTTGCTTGTTATCCCACCGGCCTCACTGACTGTGTATGATCCACTTAAAGACAATATCTCAAAACGGCCCTGCGTCACTCATTTGTTTGAATAAATATAGATTATGCAATACAATTATACAACAGAAAATGTATATACTTTAATACAATAAGACACTAAATCTCAAATAAGATACTTTCGCATTTCTGTCAGATGGTAGTTTACTTCATAGCATCAAGATGATTATTATGCACTACAACAAGAAGTGTATCATCCACTTAAACAAAATATCTCAAACAGGCACTGCATCCACTCATTTGTAGGAATTATACTCTATATGATTTTATGCATTACAACAAGAAATGTAAATCACTGATGGAAGTGTTGTGTTTGATGCCATACACGAGAAGCTGTATGTTCTGCCGTTCTGGTAGTACACGTGTGCTGAAACCCAAAAGGATTATTTCAACATTTGTGTAAGATTATACATTTCAACCATTGCAACCCCTTCTCAAATCTTTATCAATTAGGTGACTTGATTATCTTTTGGTGTAGATGGAGCACCACTCCTTAGTGACTTTACCATCTAAGCTAACTACCATTTGCTATAACCTAAATGTGGCAAACAAACTTCAAGTAGTTGTTGCACAATAGATCAGGTATCAACCTTTGCTACGAGACATACACTCTGATGCCATGGAAATAATGGAATATAAAAGATGGCAAAACATGGAACAATTTAGGGTTGTTCAAGCGAAACTAAACTTCAGTAACATTTTCTACCATAAGTCATAATTCAGTAATCAATTAGATCAAACAGACCCTTCCACAAAGCAATCTCACCCTGTAATTTCGCAACTCAAAAGGAATGTCCATTACTAGTTCACCGTCAATTTATCTGCCATTAAAAGTTAAAACAATAAATGCAACCCTAAATATATCGCGTTTTGCAGAGCCTCATTCATTTAATTTCAGTTCCATCATCCATGTATTCCTTTCAATTCTACTCCATTCAGTTTAAATAAAGTAAATTCAAAAGAACGCTCCAAGTGACAAATTCTAGGGTAATCATCTCCTTTTATACCTCATATGTTAAGAGGCCTCCACCCGAAGCACCAGGTTGCCGGATGGTAACATTAGAGATCGCTCCATTGGCAGATAGAACGCAAATCCCTCGTGGTGCCTTGTGGCCGAGGGCATGAATTTTGGCTGCAACATCCTGATGGGGAAAAATGGATATCAGACAAAAGAGGCAAAGTCAGTTGTACCGAGATATTCAAAATAACAATTTCCAAGACTCCAACTTTCTGGTGACAATCAAGTATGACTGTATGAGCATAGTATGAAATCTGGCCAACACAACGTGTTGCGACAACTTTGTACAGATTTTGAAGGTTCCAGCTATCCCATTATGTTGGACTGTCAGCCGTTTTACGGAGTAATTAACCAAAATCAGGCCAGACATTGTTCTTTGGTTCTGTATATTGTGGAATGATGTAAATGACTCACAAAATTACCTCTGTTTCTTTCTACTGTGAGCTACTCCCTCCATAATTTCATTTAGCCCTTTTTTCCATTTACGGGAATTTCATTCATATACCTCGATTTCAAATACACAACCTTTTGTATCCAAAATGACCTTTCTATTCTCACCCCACTCATATTTACCGCTATTCTTTTTTACTCTTTTTTCCATAAAACTAGGCGCCAAAATTTGAAAGGGCTATATGAACATGTCGGAGTGAGTAGCATTTGATGCAATTATGGACACAATATTCCTCATGGGTCATCCCAAAAGAACATGCATGTATTCCTAACGAAAGTGTAAGTCTACATACACCAGGTCCCCCTTTACAAGACCTAATACACTAATCTAGTCCCTTTTACAATGTAATCCACCTTCGGAACGCGATCTAGTTTTCTTGGTGAACCACATAGACAGGGGGATCCTACCATTTGTGAAAACCCTTGAAGTAGTAAGCTGAATGTTATTGATATACTATGGTAAGGCTGTTAGACTGAAATCGGGCTGCGATGCTAAATGTCAAAATCAAAATTTAAATCCTTATATAACAGGCAAATCATAGATCCACAGCCCAATAAAATAGCATGCAGCTGAGCAGGAAGGCATGACAGTTTTCCTAATAATAATTGGTTGAACTGAGCAGATAGTATCATCAGTAAACATACAAACATACCTCTCCAGTCTGTACAGTGATGACATGTGGAGTGAAGTCAACGCCAGCAGTGTCTGCAAATACTTCACCTTCATATACACATCCATTTATTAGATCTCCTTAAAATCTTTATTTCTATGTCACTCTAAATGCATTCTACAACATTTCTTCCTTTTATTCGGTTTCGCGAAAACAATAAATAACAAAAATTGTAAATAAAATCTAGGGTTAAACTCCAATTAATCCCATTTCCCTAAAAACACATAATTATGACTCGATCAAACTGCATGCACACAATATAATTCATGTCGGCCGAACCCAAATCATTTTAATAAAAAAAAAAAAATAAACTATAAGAAATAAAATCAAAGTAAAATAGAAGAGAAGAGTTGTAACTGATAGAGCAAGGAGTAAGTGGGTGGGAGTTAGCAGAAGCAGAAACAGAAACAGAAACAGGAGCAGAAGTCTTGCCACGCCCTTTCTTAACCCCGCCAAACTCATACGACGTCGTCGAATTAGGACTCAACACAGCCGCAGCCGCTGCAGCTGTATTAGTCAAACTAAACTCAGGCGTCGGAGGAGTTAAAGCAGCAGTCTTAGCGGCTCTTCTAGCTACCGCCGCGGTATAAGCAGGATTCAAGTTACCATTCTCGTCAAACTTACGGGGCCGTCCTCTCTTTTTCTTAACCTCTATGCCTCCGCCCGCGGCGTTAATAGGAGGTGGATCTGTTACAGGGCCTGAACCAACACTGCCACCACCACCTCCTCCGACAAAACTTATCGGGTTTGGTGACCCGCTATCTGTGTTTTCGGGTGACCCGGAAATAGTGCTTTCTTTTTCTTCCATTTTTTTTGAAATCAAGGAGTGGGAAAGACTGGCGCCAGTCAAAGGAGAAGGAAGAACAAACTGAAACAAAAGGGATGAACAAAAGAAGACTACTCACAAATGTTGGGTATTTTTCACTGCTTTTTTCTTTTTGTTTTTTTATGCGTGAATATATTTTATTTATTTTATAGATCTTTAATTGGGGATTTCGGGGAATTTTATATTGCTAATTTGGTATGGTAGGTTGGCTTTACGTTTTGAATTCTTTGATATCATATCTAATTTTTAATTAATTTATTCTCATGGCCCCATCGTTATAATTACCATATAGTACAATTAGCACCATTCATTTTCTTTTCCCCTATTCTTTTCCTTAATTACCATTAAAATAAATATTTTTTCAAATGATTTTGTTTCTAAAATATTCTGTGTGAGCTATGGCAAGTTTGGTGAAGATTTTGGCAGATAAAATACTTATATTTGAGATTATAAATTTATTTAATATTTATATATCATTTCTGGATATATAAGTATATAAAATATATTCATTTAATACTAATGTCCAAGTACATGCGGAATATTTTTTTCCCATGACAACTCGTTCTACCCAGACATACAATAATTACCAAAAACCAAAATCATAATTAGTGTTACTAAAAATTCATAAATCTCACACAATAACATTTTTTCTTATCCACCCCAAAAAAATGCACAATAATAAATTTTCTATCCCACTCATTTATTTACCATTTTCGTTTCTTTAAGATACTTAAATAAAAAAAAAATAATTTAGATGGATAACTATCAAACTTTCACCATAATCTTATTCACATAACCTTACAATAAAGTCTTATATACTTATCCGTTCCAATCATTTGTTTACCATTGATTAAATACTCTTAGGAAAAAAAAAAAAGATAAACAAATGAAAAAGACGTTCGAAATAGGTAAACTTGATAGATTAGCGTACAAACGTCTGAAATCCAATTACGAAGCCATTTAAATATGATTCTTTTTTT
>JAYMSF010002599.1:0-10092 GCA_036897335.1 Silene vulgaris
GAAATTTTTAATAAATTGTTATCGTATATTTATAAAATACCAAAATAGCGAATAATTTAAAAATTAATTAATATAACCATAATTTATTAAAATCTAAACACTATGATATATCCACGACATAAATACTCATTTAAGGCGGAACTTTCTGTCTTAAACTTAAGACAGGTGAAAGTATCATACCATTTGTGTATATGAAAACAAATATATTGTTTTTTCCTATTCATTTTTATATACACAAGTGGTATATAATTGACCGGTTTAAGATTAAGATAGATAGTATCGTCTTAAGTGAGACTTACGGTATCCATGAGCTTTTAAAAAGGAAAAAGGTCAATCAAACGAAGATGAGCCTTTTAGGGCTAATAACAATTGTCACTTCAAAAGAACAAGTCCAAAAGGAAGAGACCAAAATCAATTAGTAAAAGGATTTGTGGATCATGTTTTAAGGCAAATGAGGGACTAGATGCATCCTCTATCAACCAAACCAAGCCACTACACTTCCGACATATATGCTTAACCACATAACATTAGTGAAAGTCCCACTTCCATGTTGCATTTCTATCAAAGGAGATCATAAGTCAAGCTTTTATGATAAATGATTAATTAATTAGATTTAATAATCATGCATATATGGACCTTGCAATCCTTCAACTTATATGCATGATTGAGTTTCAATCTTAGGAAAACTTATCTAAGATGGTTTTACAAATGAAACTAACTTATTAACCCATAACAAGTGGCAGAGTTAGAATTTGCTTTTACACGGACGAACGAGTAATAGTACAAGTTAAACTCGAAAAAATTTCAAAAATTTTAGCTAAAAACGAAGTTTTCATCTTTCGGACGAATTGCCCATGCTATCTTCTGGCCCGACCTGGGGTGTTACCGATTCGAAACCAAATCAAAAGAACCCAAAGACCAAACAACCTCATATCCCAAAATCAGAGATCTGGCCGGCTAGAAGGGGACCAGACTTGATTGAATATAATCCATTATTAGGTTCGGTTTTTCCCAGTTTTGGACTGGATCGTTTCGACTAGCAATAGTTCTATAGGTTTTTTTTTTAGTTGAAAATGGGCCGGATCGGAGACTCGTCACCTTTTTTTTTTGTGAACTCAAAAACTATACCGAATCCGCCCGAGTTGTCAATCCTACTTTGTAAACGCCCCTAGCTTCACCATTACCTAAAACAAAATGAGAATTACATACAAGTTTGATTTGACTGTCCCTAAAAAACTGTGTCCTACAAAACTTGTGTTTCCGCAATAATAGATTGATGTGCTTAGCCATCATGTGACACTGATCAATACCCATGACGTGCTTAGCTCTTGGGACACAATGTTGAGGTTAAGTGACAGTCACTTCAGAACATACTAGCAGTCTAGCATCATTGCGGAGCCAGACCCCAGCAGGAACGAAAAATCTCGAGACCCGCCGTGGCTACGCCACGACCCGTGGTGTACTGCGGAAATTGTCCATTCTAGCATAACAATTTAGGACGATATTTTGTCTAAAAATGAAATTTTAGAATGACATTTCTAATTAACAAATCATAAATCATTTTTTAGATTAAAATGCCTTCTTGTTGGAAATATATATGGATACTATAACATGGGTGAAGTGATGAACCCATTGTTTATTCTTTTAGTGGGCCAGATGGGATAGCCCGTCTCACAATAGTCATATCCAAGTCCAACCCAATTACTACTATATCAGAGCTTGTTCAGCCCACTACCCATTTTTATCAATTTTAGGCTTTTAGCTTTCCAACTTCGGAAAAGTAAGAAAAAGGTCATTTTCGGGTCAATAATTATCCCGGTTGGGTCATTTTGCATCGTTTTGGGTAAAAATTCTTAAATAACTAATTTCGGGCTATCGAGACATTTTTGGGACAACAATTATTCGGCCATTTTGGTTCTGATTATTCTGAATTAGGTTAATCCAGGGTTTGGGTCATTTTTTTGAACGACCGGTCATTTCACATCATAATTTTACTTTAAATAATTCATTTTGGATCTATTAAATCATTTCGTGTTACTTCAAATTTAGGTCAGGTTAGTTCACTTTTGGGTCCGATCAGCTCAAGTCTTTATCAAATCAAGTTTGGGTTACAAGACTTACAACTTTTCAGATCATTTTCTAACCTCGGGTTAGCCTTATCGAGTCGGATCAGCTTTCCACTCCAACAAAGTGTTTCGCAAACCCCGAACAGAATTACTGATGCTGAATATTTCCTCCTTCCAAATTCTCAGCAATGAACAAACTTTTGAAACCCTCCATGATCATCCACAATTCAATTCAAAAACAATCACTAAAACTCCTAACTTCATTAATCCACACACCCAATTCATCATCATTAACACCAAACAATAACAATCTCTCAAAAATCAGACATTTTTCAACAATAAAATCACACCCAAATGATCAAATTCCAATTCCAAACCCATCAACAACACCAATCGATGCCGGGTCTTCGATACGAAAACCGCTTAGTTTATGGCCTGGTGTGTACCATTCACCTGTAACAAATGCATTATGGGAAGCAAGATCCAATATTTTTGACAAGGGTGTTGAAAATGTGACAGTTTCTGAAAATGGGTTGGTTTCAAAAACTCCAAGTAATAGTAGAACAAGTGTTGAGTATAAATTTTCAGAAGATTATGTTTTGAGAGAACAGTATAGAAATCCTTGGAATGAGATTAGGATGGGTAAATTAGTTGAAGATCTTGATGCTCTTGCTGGAACTATTTCTTATAAGGTTGCCATTTTTTTTTTGTTTTTTGATTATCTTTTTGAAATTGTGAATTTGATGCTGAAATGGGTTTTTTTGTTTGAGTATTTTGGTTTATTGGGTAATTGTGTGAAGTAATTTGATCAGTGGCGGAACTAGGGGGGCTAGTTGGGGTATTCGCGCCCCTAAGCAATGGGAAAGTTGAATTCTTTAGTTGAAATTTTCGATTTTTTTGCGTTCCTTTATACGAATCCTGGTTATATTGCTAGAGGATAGAGGTTGCAAATTGCCAAATTGGTAGTGTATTCTGGATTAGTTTGCTTCAGTTGATAATGAGTATGGGGTTAGCCGAGATTAGAGAGTATGATGACTTAGGTAATGTGAATTGTGATGACATCAATGTCATGCCAACAACGTTACCACGACAATAACATTATCCCAATGCCTCAAGTGTTTCCGTAGATAGTGGGGTTTTTCCCGTTTGGGGTAGGGGGTTGGAAGAATGTAATGATAGTGAATTAACAGAAAAATGCCCGTTTTCAAATGACTCGGAAAGAAAGTGGCATTGAGAATTGCATGGAAGGACTTCTGCCATGGTTGTAACTTGTAAGGGGTGTTACCTTACTACCTTTATCTTTCTACTAGACTAAAGGCCGATGATTGTAGTAGCTATCAATGTACTAGAGGTTTCACATTTCTTCTTATTATGTTACATTATCAATTTATCATTGCATGAAGCAATTCCGCAAAACATGTTCTTTTTAGACAACTGTTCCGCAACACATTTTGCTGCTTATTGATTGATGATCATTTTTTGTCATTTTCATGATTGAGCAGCACTGTTCTAACAATGATGGCGTGGCAATTGCTCTTATTTTGGTCACTGCTTCTGTCGATAAGATTCTTCTCAAACGGCCTATTCGGGTTGATACTGACCTTAGATTAGTTGGTGCTGTTACATGGGTTGGGAGGTCATCCATGGAGATGCAGCTGGAAGTTTTGCAATCCTCTCTAGGTACTCTTTCTGTCACCATGCTATTTAGCTGACCATAATTATACAAATTCAGCACTTGGGTAAACTCGTCGCTGTCAAGTGGAATTTCTTCCATTTACTGCATACACGATACTCAATAGGAGGAATCTGTTGTAAACTTGTAACCATCGTATATATCGCAGTTTGAGATATACCTCAGGAAACCAACATCGCGTCCTAATCTCTTATTGGGTGCGTCATAAATTTGACACTCTCGAGTTAGAATTTCTGATTTATTCTATTCTCACATGTAGTTGTGATCATGGTATTAAATCTTAGTTTGAGGCTTCAACTCGTAATCAGTTACTGATCATGGTCGGCATAGTCTTCAAATCTTGATAATTCGGTCACTGTAGTGTCGTGATCCAGATATAATACGATGGCAGAAAAACAAACGTGCTCCCTTAATACCTTTATCTCCTTTGGCTGTCAACATTAAATACTCCTTTTGCAGATTCTTCTCAGTTGACGGATGAACAGGCTCTTGTAGCGAATTTCACCTTTGTTGCTCGTGATGCCGAGACTGGAAAATCAGCTCCTATAAATAAGATTTCACCTGAAACAGAACAAGAGAAACTGCTTTGGGAACAAGCAGAGGCAAGGAACCAGATGAGGAAATTGAAGAGACTGGAAAAGAGGAGTGAGATGGACAGCCAAGAGAGTTCAAGATTTAGTGAACTGTTGAGTGAAGGGCGGATATTCGTTGATATGCCTGCTTTGGCTGACAGAGATAGCATTCTTATAAGAGATACTTGTCTGCAAAGCTCCATTATTTGCCAGCCACAGCAAAGGAACATTCATGGTCGAATCTTTGGTGGTTTTCTTATGCGTAAAGCCTTTGAACTTTCCTTCGCCACAGCTTATACCTTTGCCGGAGCAGCACCTCGTTTCGTTGAAGTTGATCATGTTGATTTCGTTAAGCCTGTAAGCTCCTACCTTCAGTTTTGATTCTTTGCTCTACTTCTAAGTTCTAACTGTCTTATAGTAATATATTATCAAGTCTTGTACGGAGTATAAGACAATTTCACAAGTGAGTCACCCACATTTTATGTATTCCGCCTTTTGGCTTCAAGGTTAATGATATGATATTAAATATCAATTTGAGCCTTGATTTTAAAATTACTCGTGGTGGTCATATCACCTCAAGACAGGATCACGATAATCCTCTTGATAACTGGTAATTAATGGGTTGGGCTCACATGCAAGACCGTCTTATATAAGATTTTGTGATAACGTATATAGTTAGTTGGTTCATCTGCTGGCTCTCTATTAGTTATGAATGTGTGACTTCACATTGTTTCTGAACTCTTAACATGAATATCATATCAGAATAAACATGTGAGTTTGACTTGTAGGTTGATGTTGGGAATTTTCTTCGTATGAAGTCCTGTGTACTGTACACAGAACTTGAGAACCCAGCTCGACCGCTTATCAATGTGGAAGTTGTTGCTCATGTCACTCGCCCTGAGTTAAGGACCAGTGAGGTATGTCTAATGTTTGCTGTCATCCTACTTTATCTGATTAATACTCCGACATCTACCCTATGCCTGTAAGATTCTGGGTAGATCTGGCAAACCCTGGGTTTTCAGGTCTGTTAGTGTTTTATTATGCACTTCAGTTCGGATAGAAGTCCGGGATCATATTATACAGGCCAGGTCAATCTGGTTATCTGGTATACAAATTGTCGTTAACATTTCCTATCAACATATGTGAAATATGCATCAGGTGTCGAATAAATTCTACTTTACCTTCACTGTCTGCCCGGAGGCTGTGAAAAAAGGGCTGCAGATACGCAGTGTTTATCCTGCCACTGAGGAAGAAGCAAGACGGGTGATTGAGCGTATGGATGCCGAAGACTCAGATGATGAGCATCAGTGATGCACCCTCAACAGTCCAAATAACCAAATTTTTATCATTTTGGAATGGTATAGCCGTATAGCTAACTAATTGATTAGAAACAGAAGGACTACTCCCTTTCGAGAAAAAATGGCAAGAAGTACTCAAATTTGTTCTGTAATAGAGAATTTCTCATTCTTTATGCCTGTAGTTCTAATTTGGCTGCAACTTTCAGATACTTCAGTTGGTTAACTTTCAGCTTTCTCTTCTGATTTAATTAGGCATGACTCGCGCGAGCCTTTTAGCTCTTTTGTTTCTATTTACTATGATTCAGAACTGTTGCAGTAACATTAACTTAATTTGCTAAGCAGGATGTGAAGCCTGAAAACAAAACCCGTCATCGGATGACAATCAGAAAACGGCTACTTATTACCAACATCAAAGCAACCCTCTAGACAACTAATCTTGACCTTAATCTAAAACTTTAAGAATGACTTGCAAACAAGCGAATATCCTCAATTCGAGGAGTTAAACCGAAGAAATCCACAAGTCATGGCAGCATAAAGCTGAAAAGGAGACAAAGTTAACTAAGAAAAACTCATTGCCGAAGTTACAAATTTGACATAATTAAGGTACATGCGATTGCAATACGCTCTTGCGTCATAATAAACAGTACAATATATAGATTCGAAGTACATACACGCTCTTGCGTCTTAATAAACAGTACAATATATACACGCCATGATAATACGCTCAAACAGCTTCGTGATTCATAATGGTTGAGCGAATTCCAAAACCCTAGCTCATAGCATAATTTATGAAACTTACGGCATTACATATTTATCGAACAGTTATCCTGAGTCACCTTACAATTGGGAATTCCTAGATGAAAAGTACACATCATTTAATTAAACGCTTGACAAACACGGGGAGTTTAGCTGAGATAGTCTCAAGCCTCGTTCGCTTTATCACTTTCTTCTCCCATATGTTTGTGGAAGTAAACTTGACATCAAATCTATCACTTGCACAGGTCATATATCTATGGAATAACTGCAACTGCAATCTAGGCTCATGATTCCTGCCAGGAGGAAATGGAAATCCTTGGAGTAGATAACTTCGCGGTGTAAGCTGAGGAATCCTGACAGGAGGGAATGGAACTCCTTGGGGTAGATAACTTTGCGGTCTAGGCTCAGGAATCCTGACAGGAGGAAAAGGAGCTCCTCCAGGTAGATAACTCTCCCCCGTCTTTGGTATTCTAGTAACATCCTGCCATAAACAAAACATCTTTATTGATAAGAGCCCGCAAGTATGTAACTTTTGGGGTATTATAATGTACCCTTTCTGCGCAAACAGGAGAACTAACCTCAGGACAGCCACGCAAAGTTGACATTGAAGATAACTTGGTCTCAATAGCTGAATTTAGAGAATCTGCGCAAAATAAGGAAAGTTCAAGACATTACACCTCGACTCCTAAAAAGATGAATGATCGAATTGAAGAATCTGTGCATCAAACTAATGCATGTTTTAAGGTGTAACATCAAAACCATCAACCAAATTACCTGTATCCTCAGGCTTTGGACTGGGGAACAACCTGGTACATGATACGAGGGCAAAATTACTAAGAGAAAACCGTAGATCATCAACACACAAACAAGCCCGGTATTGTAGCACTTTCCATATATATAAAAAAAAAAAGTGAGAGTACCTGTTAATATAATCCGGTTGAATATGCTTTTCCCGCAGATCATTCGGCACAAAAAGGAGTGCCCATGGGAATATAGTTGCAGAAAGTGCAGTACGCTGATGCACCAAGTAATTACCAGTGTCAAACTGTCAACTACAAACCGGAACACACCGAAAATAATACACCATTTAATAAAATAATAGTTTTTTAACCTTGACAGCGTAATCCGGCTCATAATGAGAACTTGGAAGGTCAGCCTCAAAAAATCTGAAAGGGCACAAATTGTGAACAAGAGCCAAAGGAAAGCAAACAAAATCAATGGCAAATTAGTACTCCGAGCTAAATATACTGCTTCTTCCTATTGTTTTCCTTCCATCTTATTTATCAGGTCTTCAATACAGCACTTTGACCATATTTTTCAACATTTATATATTACCGAGTCTTTTTATTTGAAATGTTGTTTTCTTAAAAGATCTTGAATTAAAAATATGAGTTTTAGTTCCATAGATAAAAAATTCTACATCATTTACTGAATAATATAACGGATGCTCTTTCCATCGTCCCAAAAGTCTAAGGAATAATAAATTTCTCTCTACTATTCGCAAAAACATGACTTATTTCTACAAAAAAAAAACACTACCTTTTGGTTTAGATTTTGAACGAAAAGTTGAGATATGAAGGTGTTTGGAAAAATGCAGAAGGTATAAATAGGTACTCTCTATATGATATCAATTTACTCATATTTAAAAGCAGAGGGCCACAAACCGAAAGAAGTAATTATTCGGAGAAGAAATTCCTTGCTTGCAAGCAACTTCATGAAGCAGGAAAGCAACGTCCATATATGTTAGCCTAGGAGTTTGTACCTGAGGGGGAACAAAATGGTAACGATTTGACGAAAAGAAAACCAGCTTATGTCCAGCGACAGCAAAAACAACAACAAAACTTAACAAAGACAATGAAGATGGGGTTGAAGAACATACGTCGGAGTAATCAAGCCTAATATATGCAACAAGCTTATGCCCAACAACAGCCAAAATATCGAGTAGCTTTGACAGCTCCTCATGCATACTTGTCCTTAACTTGAGGATATTAAAATGCTTGTACAGCTGGTCGAATAAACAGTCTTCAGAAAAGAAAATCTCCGGAGCGACCAAAAACATTGAAGCTAAGTGAACAAGTTGCGCTCTACGTGCATAATTGACTATTGCTGCTCTGACACGTTCGGTGTTTTGGTTATGTTTCACAAGCATCCTAAGGATTTCCAAAGGTACTCTCTGTAAAGAGTCCAACACGCATAGAAGTGTACCAGTGAATAAAACAGAGACAGTGATAACAACTTTTTGGAAAATACTCAGAGTAGAAGACAAACTGTTTGATGACAGAGGAAGACAAGCATGTCGTAAATTGGTTTCCGGTGGGATGGCTTATACAGATGATAATGCTGATTAAAATCATATCTGGGCAATGAAAAATAGTACGATGGTTAACATACAAGGCTTAACTACATATATATTATAAGATGAAATGAAGCTTGTTCATAAAAAGAGAGAAATTACGCAATTTGTGCAAGGGTGAGGTCGATAGGAGTGGCCTGTTTAAGATCAAACGACTTAAAATCACAGACAACATCAACATTTTCACCCCTTTCAACAAGGTACTTGGTAATATTGGGAGCCCCCCTCCACCCACAAACGGCCTCATGGAGCAGTGGCGATGTCGACTGCAATAAGCATCCGAATCAATAATAACAATCCCTTCGCCTCAATCATTTGTTTACTTTTTATGAAGATACTACTCGGACAGGGCCCAAGTAATACGGAGTAACTATTAAAATCAAGTACCTCTTTCCTGAGTTTAAACTTGTCGACCATCTTCACAAAAGCATCTATGTCATCATTCATAAAAGCACAATCAACTTGCCGCCCTTCTAAGGGTTCCTCTTCATGGAAAGTAATAGGCTAGCAAGGAAAATAAATGTAAATTAGCTATTTAGCTCCGGAGTCCGGGTCTCCGGCAACATCATATTAGTAACAGAAATTATTTCCAGTGTGCTGCTTCTTACGCTTATGACTAATTTAAATAATATTTCATAAGTTTCACGTTGTGTCCGTGTCAACCTAAGAGCATAAATGGGTCGGAATGTCTTAACCCTAAGACACTAACTCCGTGTCAGGTTTGTGTCGTGGTTTCGAATTAGGTCCATGATTGAGCATCACGTGAAATTAGCTCAAACAGCGGCAGGGCATTGGAAATAGAAATAAGCATCCGTCTCAATCATTTATTACACTTTAGAGGGATAATTCTCATGCTACCCCTAAAATTTGCATTTTTTCCCCCAAATGCCCGTTATATCTCTTAATCACGATTCCATAAAGCTGTGATTTTTTTTCAAAACTTGTAGATCGACAATCATTTTGAAAAAAAAAAAAACTCATTTTTTGAGTGTGATCAAAAATAAAATACGAGTTTTTTCAAAGAGGTCTCGAAAAATACGATTTTTTTTTTTCAAATTGAAGATCTCGTAAAGACCTTTTTGGGAAAAAATATTTGCGGATTTTCCATATCGTATCTAAGAGATATGATCTGTTAAATTTTTTTTTTTTCAAAAGTAGGGGTATTCGGGGCAAAACTGCAAATCCGATAAGTACCATTAGAATTATCCCCTTTTTATTCCTTGCGAGAGTATTGTAATTAGAGTTTAACAATTGATTGATTGAGACGCAAGAGTAATGAATAGCCCAAAAGTGTAGGTTAGCAAAATATATAGTATTAATTAAAAAAAAAAAAAAAAAAAAAAAGAATAAAAAA